>CAUJNA010000331.1:62892-105392 GCA_963377175.1 Effrenium voratum | reverse complement strand
CTGGCTGGCTCGCTGGCTGGCTGGCTGGCTGGCTGGCTGGTTGGTTGGTTGGTTGGTTGGTTGGTTGGTTGGTTGGTTGGTGTTTGGTCGGGGGCTCGGTGGGACAAAGGTTTGGGATGGGTTCAGGGTGGGCTTAGGGTGGTGTGTTTAGGGTAGGTTCAGGCCCGGTTTGGAACCCACCGAGAGCCGACCCTGAGCCAACCTGGAACCCACCCTAAATCCAGCCTAAACCAATATCCCAAATCGACTACCCCAAACCTACCCCAAACCTACCCCAAACCTTTATCCGTTAGTGTCTCCTTTCGTGCACGCCAGGCTGTGCCAGGGTTGGGCTAGGAGACAGAACAAATTTGGCCAGCTAGCTGATGATGGGTTTTCACTCCCTTTCCCTTTCCCTTTCCCTTTGTTCTGTTCCGCTGGTCGCTTTTGATCCACCCAGCTCACCTTGGTGGCCACTTTTAAGCTCGCGCAGCAGGCTCGTTTCCGACGGATTCCTTCTCCGAAAAGCAATGTGTCAGTTGCTCACACCCGAATTCAAGTTGCCGAATCCGAGGGTTTTTGGCGGTCCCCCTTTCCAGCTCCCTGCTTCCCTCCCCAGAGGTGGCGCCACCTTTTGCCAACATTTTGCTGGAATGGGTGCAAGTAATTCAGAGGTTGGAGGACTGTAGTAACAGCTTCAAGTCTTGCTCTACAGAATGCCTCGAGCAAACAAGGTTGCGCTTGTCGCTCAAGGGCTTGAGCCACACCAACTACTGCAGTTTATACTTGTACTCGTGCTTATCCTTGGCGAGTTGGGCGTTATACACATTGCTAGAAGTTCCCTCACCGTCCGAGCTCAGCCACCATTATTGCAGAACGCAGCTGGGTAGTCTCCGGATGTCTTTTGTTTCTTCTTTGTTTGCCTTCCTTTTTTTCCCTTTCCGGTTGATTTGAAACCACGTGCGCAACCAGAACAAGAGACTTGATTGTTTCATGTCAGATGGTCATTTGCCCGGTGCTTGACGGGTTTCCCGTAAGCTTGCTCGTCTTGCTTTGGCGATGAAAGCTGCTCTCAGCTTGCTGAAGATACGGTTGGCTCTCGGGCCCCGAGGTCGCTGGGAAAGAAGGGCCCCTGCGTGGCGGAGACGGAGATCGGGGAGGGGAACACCTGCCAGTGGGCGCCTGCCTCATTGCCTCGCCGAAGATAATACATATTGCATATATATATATATATAATACATATATATATATATACATATGTATATATATATATATATGTGTATATATATATAGGTATATATATATAGGTATGTATGCATGCTGGCTTTTGGGACCCATTGGCGGACATCATGTAGGTGAGGATTTTTACGTCCACCAACCCAGTTTGAGGTGGTTTCCTATGAAAACTCAAAGCCATATGAGTTCCGAACTAAAAAACAACCGACTTGAAAGAAAGGCGCGTGCTTGTATTACCGCTTTTCGGGTGCAACATCAAATGCTGGTAAGTGCACAGGGTTGTTTGCTTCAGTTCACAAAAGACATGTTCCTGATTCTTGATGCTTGACCCTCTGATCACAAGTAGCCACGGGTTTGCGTTGACGGACTGAGCGCAAATACCACATGTGTTTGAAGGTTGGACCCGTCGTATCAACGCATCCCCTTGCCAAAAAACCCTTCTTATGTTCCGCAGCAGTAAAGGAACAGGATGCTGCGAGCGTTTCCAAGAAGTTGACATGCAGCGTGGTGGTGGTGGGGGGGGGGGTGGGGGTTGTCATGTGAGGTAGTGGGATCCCTTGACCGCAACACGAGCATCGGCTTCTACTTCGACATCGCCAACCAGCAGGCGCCATGGGGTGCGGTGGGCGGGCCTTTGCGAAGCAGGCAACTGGGAAGGATTTCGGCCAGATCCTCAAAGTACCCATAGAAATGGGATAGTGTCCAAGATGACTTGGTGGTTACCCCATTTACTAGCGGTAGTCTGGGTGTAGCCACTCTGACAAATCTGCTAGCAACCCCCCCTTAACTGCCAGGTGGGGAAGGTACCAAGGGAAGCCCTCACCATTCGTCAGGCAACCCAATGGTTAGCCATTGCGACACGGGCCTTACACCTGACCTTGCAGCCCCTGCAGCACTGGCCACAAGTCCGTTATTTCTTCTTCTTTTTTTCCCCCATGGATTTCAATCTTGCTTCTTCCGGCTTTGGCGGCCAAGCAGGTTTGAGGCGGAACATGCAAAGCTCTCCTTTGCCAGGCCAACTCTGTGCCGCAGGGCAAGCAAGCCTTCTTGCAGCCGGGGCCCTGAAGTGGGGAGGGGGTTGGTGCGGCCTTTCTTTCGTCTCTGGGAACCCACGCTGGCCCCGGTGGGAAAAAGGGGGAGTTCCGCAAAGTGTGTGCTGCATTCCACTGCAGACTCCACGCCATTTTTTCTTCTTCTCCGCCGCGTGAGTCAGTGACCTTTCAAGGTTCCCTCCTGACGAGTCTTGATTCTGTCGCTCGAAGGAATCGCGGAAAGACAGGAAGCACAATGGAGAGTTCTGAGTTCTCGAGCCCACGTAAGCAGTAATATGATATATGAATATCTATGTCTGAATCCCTTGGCCCCACGCGAAGCGGTTCCTCGCAACTATTCCATAGGATCCATACAGGGCCCGCCAGTGCGCAATGTGCCGGGCATCGGGCCCGCCCCGAGGTTTCAGACTTGCTACCTCCATCCTTCTGGCAGGAAGCGCTTGCGAGTAACCACGGTGCCGGGAAGCCGAGATCCCAATAGGCGATTGAAGATGTCAAGAGACGATATGGGTAATGGTTTTTGTTTTGGAAGGTACCCTTTCTGAAGGTACCCTTTTTGGGGTTGGCTTAAAGGGAAGCCAACCGCGAAACCACCTTATTGGAGGTCCCCCTATCTTGACACACACACACACACACACCCATATGGTTGCACATACAGGAACTCTAGAAATGGTTGGTTTCCCTTTGGTGTTTCTTTTGCACCCTCCGGGAGGCTTTCCAAATTTCGGCCCCTCCAATTTATTGGTAGTTGCCGGCAGGCCAATTGGGGCTCGTCTCTATGCAGATCTTGTTGCATCCATGCATCGTTTGGAGCAAATCATTGTTCAGCACTTTGCTGAGCTGCGTTTGTAATGGACCCCCTCTCAGCTGGTTTGAAAAGGAAGCCTAAGGAATCTAAGCCAAAGGGGGTCCTCCCCCACAGATGGCCAGACTGCTCTCCGAGAGGTCACATCGATTCACAGATGCCCAGATGAGTGACATCCAGCAAGGCAGGGGCTTTGACTGGGCAAAAGTCGAATTTGGTACGAATTCCCAGGGACAATCAACTGATTGGAAGCTAGACAGGTAGATCATGCAATCCATTGCGGGCCGGTGCATTTGAATCGATGAGTTGAATGTTTTGTGCCATGCAAGAAATTGCATATCAAGTTGATACCCCTGCTGCTCTGCCATTGCATCTCGCGTTGCCAATTCCATGGCCCAGGAACAAAAGGAAAGTGCCTTGTCCAGGCTTCGACCAGGAGGCCGCTGCCGTGCTCATGGCGCGGTATGCCGTGTTCAAGTGCGAGAACGAGGCGCTGCTGCCCGCTGCCTGCGACACTTGCCCGGGTGGCCCCATAGCCCGGGGTTATCATCCCTTTGGCCTCTCCTCGTAAACAGCCTGAAGGCTACCCTGACAAGTCAAGCCCAGTCCAAGCGGTTCTGGGAAGGGATTCGTTGATTTGGATCGAGGGATGTGAAGGATGGGCATGCCTCATGGAAAATTCGGGTAACTTCACTCGGACATTTTGCGGTGGGATCGCGGCCGTGCTCTGCCAGGACCCCTTGGATGTGCTGCGCTGGGTCGATCGGATGCTGATCCGAAGCATGGCTGCAATGAAGCTGGTCAAGCCATGGTCTACGCAGAATGCGTAATATGTGCGTCGCAGGGCAACATCGATTGTATGATCTTTTGAATTCTTGGATCCCGAACCACATGGCATATGTTGTTTTCTCCGGTTTTGGTTTTTCTCCTTCATGTTTTTCTCGTCCTATTGTTTTTTGCTGTGTTCGAGGATGCCCTTTTTGGATTCTTGTTGAGGGATATAAAAAGGGAAACCATGGTTGGCTCCTTTGGAAGCAATTCCAAGTTCGGGTGTGGCTCAAAATCAAAGAGCTGGGACTTTAGTCTTTGTTTTCATACACCCAGGTGCCATGTGTGCATTCTTTGAATCCACAGCCATAGTTCTGAGTTCGGTGCGAACTCTTGCCGGGTGAAGGCCTGGTGTCGAAGTTCGCGGACTATCGCAAGGCAGGCGGCTTGCGAGCCAGCTTCCTGTGAAAGGTTTTGGGGTCAGGTGAACGTGGTACCTCGCAGTAGCGTTCATTTGGAGCTTGCGCGATGTGGGCATAGAACATGTTGGGGAAATTGGGAGAGACAGATTGCCACATGGAGAGCAGGTCCAGGGGCAAGGCGAGTCGTCTTGAGCCTTGCTCGCCGCTGCCTGGCTCAAGTTCCCCGTTCGCTTGCTTCCCAGCAGGCCCCGGAAGGGGGGTTGGGGCTGATGGTGGGGGGCGGGGGGGTTGGGTTCTCCCGCTGCATGGGCAGCTTTGACATGAGTTTTTATCGCATGTCGATTTGCTCGCGGCTTGCAGTTGATTTTTAGGTGGGAGACAGTGGATGAAAGCTACGTAGGGGGATTATTTTTGGGAACTGTAACTCAGTCTCTGCTTCATCTGAGTTGATGCCACAGAGCTCAGAAGCGTAAACACAATTTGATAGGATTCGCAGAAAAGACAGACGTTGCTTGTGGCGTTGGCTTTGACTAGTTGGAAATTCGGGTGCGTGCACTCGCTCGAACTCACAGCCGCCCTGAGACAAAGCGTGATTCCTACTACCATTCGCAGTCTGAACTGCCCAGGACTTAGTGTTTGCTTCGGGCGGGGGATTTGGGAGGTTCTGAGGTGGAGCATGCAAGCGCTGTAGCAGCTTGCCCTCACTTATTAATCTCTTCATTTTGTGGGATCTTTTGCCTCCTGTGGGATTTGTTTCGTAGTTCTCTCCTGCAGGTTAGCATAGATCCCCGGAAACACATCCTGTTTGGAGAAGTTGGTTTTGTGGGGCTCCCAGTTTGGATGTTGATTTGCAGTGCAGACCCAGCCTGTCATCCTGGCCGCTTTGGGCTCCGGCCCTGAGCACGCATCGCAGCTCAGGTTGAGTGAGACACGATGGCTTTCATTGAAGGCCCTGGGCTGAGCTGGTTGCGAAGCAAGCTGGTTGCTGGCTACGTGCCAAGAAACCCGAAATGATACTTAAGAATGGTTTTTCATGGTTTCAAGAATTGCTGGCATGACCAAAGAAAGCTTCTGATTTTGCATCATTTTTTCCATCTCTTCCGAAGCGGCACATCCCATGCCTTAATTTATTGGATGATGAATCGGGGTGTTCCGTTTAAGAGGGCAGGCTTCACATGTTTAGGGGGACCACCTTGTGAATCCGCAAGGTTGATTCCCTCGCCCAGCCGCAGGTGCTCAGTATGCGCAGAAGGACCCGCTAGTGAAGCTGAGCCACAGACTGGTCATGGCTGTTCTGATGGGCTGCTTTGTCATGTGTAACGGACCAAACTTGGCGGACATTTGCTCCGGGTTTGGGCAAGACACTGGCGCTGATCGCTTGATGCTTCGCCAATGCGTCGCACATTTACATGTAGCTCCACATAGGATTTTTACGTCAACTGCATATTTCTTTCCAATGCAATTCCATTTCCGCATTGCGATGACCATATTGCCATGTCCTGGTTGGTTTGTCGTTTACCAACGACCAGTGGGTCGATTCCCTCGTTGGCAGATTTTGAGCGGCAGGTCCAGTCCAGGCAGCCCAGGAGGAGGGTTGGCCATCGGAACGAAGCTCGGCGCGAGCTAGCCATGCGGACTGGGGAGGGCGAGCGGGGGGGGGCCTAATTCGCAAGCCCAGACTTCTGGCCCTTCTGATTTTCGCAGGTCCACTTGACCTGGCAATTTTCTGGGGAGCTTGGACCCGGATGGGCCAAGTGAGGGGAGCCCCCCCGCATGAAAGCAGGAAGGAGATGACGCCCGACGATGCTTTTGTTGCTACCAAGAAGATCCACCAGAACATCAGAAGCATTGAAATGAAGACGTTTGTGCAGATGTGTTGGCGAGCCAAGGGGATGATGAGAGCACTCACTGCCATTACCATCCAGATATGCATGTGCCCCCAAAACACGTGGTTTTGGAGGGAGGCCCTTTATTCGATTCCACATTGCAAACAACTTGGTTTGGCGTCTGAGGCAGAACTCCATCCCAAATTGTGCGTGCTTTCTCTGAATGAGTAGGGGGAGCCAGGGCCATTCTTGTTCCGTTTTGCCGAGTTGGCTCAACACAAAGCCACCCAAGAATCAAAAACCCATAGGCCCCGGTGGCTGAGCCACCAAGAGCCACCTCAGCCAAGGACACCTCTCCCACCAAGCAGGACTGGGCGGCAAAAGGAATCCCTAGCCGCCAAAACATCCTCAGCTGTTTAATGGAAACTACTAGGCACCCTTTGCGAAAGCAACTGTTCCAAGGGACGACGATGATGGATGGTGACTGGGAAGCTGTCACCACAAGCTGCACGTGAAATCAAAACAACGTGTGGAATAGGTAGGAACCAACACCAAATGTGACATCGCACATGAAGGTGCTAAACCACCAGTGGCTTTTTTGCACATGGTGTGCCTTGTGTTTTGGGGGCAAATGTATTATGGATGAAGCCGACGCCTGGGTCAGGGCTCCTTGAAAGCTACAACTTGGCCATTCAGAGCTTTTGGCGTGGTCACAGAAACACTTGAAGAACCTTTGTGAGTGCGGTGGGAACTTGCAGGACTGGCTGGTTGCCCCTGCGGGCGACTGAGACACGGAAGGTGGCTTCGCGACCTTTGGCCGCTTCCGTCCTTAGAGCCCAGGTCCTGGAGTTGGTGGCCCAGGGTAACATGGAGGAGGTGGAGCGTCTGTTGAACCAGGCGAGCCGCGAGCCGTGATTTCAAGTTTGGGGGTAAAGCCGCGAGAGCCGAAGAGCCGAAGAGCTGAGCTCGCTTTCCCAGATCCGCGAGCCAAGTTTGGTGAAGTTATCGCTTGGGGTCTCCAAGCTTCCCGATTGCAGTCTCTCATGTGATCCTGGCAGGATGAAAACAAGCATCATGCCACGAAGGCAGGGGTGCTCCGCAACCGGCCGCGGAAGCATTTGTGGCAGTTCGCGCAGAGTGACGAGTTCCTGGTCAGAGAGGGCCTTTTCTTGCTCTCAAGCGAAGCAGCGAGCGGATCCGCCCGGCGGATTTGGCAGGCCTTCTACCATTGGATCATCCATGCCTGCCAGACGAAGCTCAACAACCCCGAGGCGCGGATCGCGCGGATCGTTTTGGGTCGAGTCTGGGGGTTGGGGCACCGCGCCATTCGCTCATTGAATGCTGCCTGCTTGGCGATAGTCCTTGGGTGTTTCTTCTAAGATTGCGAACCCCTCAATCTTCTGATTGCAAAGGGGAACAGCGGTAATGGTTTGCGAACTCGCCAAATTCCGGGAACACACATTTATTGTTATCTGCTAAGCGGCCTGACCCGGGTGATGTGGCCTCTACAAAACCTTCGGGGAAAACCTTGCCAACCACGTGGGTGCGAACTTTAAATGGGCCTCGGACCCCGGTAGGTTTCATAGCCAAGGGTGGGTACCTTGCGTAGACAACCAAGCCAGGAGAGGGCCAGTCGTTATGGCTCGTGGCGTGTCAGGCCGCACGCTGGTTTGCCACCCGGATGGAAAAGTCGGGCTTCAAGGCCAACGCGGGGTGCCCCAAAAGTTGCCGCGCCAGGAATGTTTTTCCAGCACAGGAAGGATTGCAAGTCAGATCACTGTGAGATCGGGCCCTGTCGGTTTCAACTCGCATGGCAAGGACAATTCTTTTTTTCTCGGCGACTGCACAAAGAGATGCCTCAATCGGGCGAACTGAGGATGTTGAGCCCTGCTTGAGAACCCGGCATGAAAAAGCGGCTTCCCCTACAATGAAAGGATTAGTTTGGGAACTACTTGATTAAGAACTCATGTATCCAGGTAGTTTGTAAACCAGGGTGTCATCACAACCTATTTTCTCTGCCCTACAACTGCCCTACCCGTTTCTAGGAATCTCAAAAAAGTGAGACGCACCGAGGTGGTGACTTTCAACTGCATGATCGGTTCGTGCATCAAAAATGGCCGGGCGCTGAGCTTTTGCTAAGTGGCTGCACTTCGCAAGAAGCACTGGCTCCTTGCAAGCTTGTTTTTGGACGGGGCTTCCCTGTACAATCAAACTAATACCAACAACGGGTGTCTTTTTCCCATGGCCCCTGGAGGTTTGAACCTTTGTCCAATGGGATCGATTCAATCAGCACGGCCAAGCACCTTGTACAGCTCATGGTGCAGTCTATTCAGCCAAACCCAAAGATAAAATAGGTGAAGGTTCCACGGATACGCCAGCCCATGTCACAGTGTTGAGGCGATCTTGACCTCGCGCGATCCTGGCGGCGACCTTAAAGGGTCGAGTTTGATCGGCCGTGAGAGCAAAGGCTACAACATTATCATTCTCATGACAAACATGGGTGTGTCTTTTTTGAGGGGACCCCTAAAATGGTGCTCTTCCTTTTGGTTTCCCTTTTAAAGCCACAAAAACGGGGTACCCTCAAAAAGACACCCATATGTGTCTGGTGAAGACAATACCTTTTGGACATCTTGCGTTGCCTGTCAAGCTCAACCTCATTCCAATTCACTCAAGAGTGGCAGTCTTGCCGCTTAGGGGGCAAACACGGCACGTATATTTTTCCCCTGGTACCTTTACCATACCAACTTTGTGGATCACAGTTGTTGAACAACTGGCTAGACACAGCCTGCGCAGAGTCCAAACAAGCACAACATGAGCTTGATGGTGTCAAAGATCTTCCGGCCGATTGCCTGGGCTGCCTGTGCGCTCGCGGAGTTTTGTGTTGATTGCGCCAGAGTGTTTGAAGACCTCATTCCAGGACGAGCTGCGCAAGAATGCTTTTCCTCAGTCCAACATGCGACCCTGAGCAAATCTCAGATTGGCATTGGTTCTGCTGAGCTTGGCCCGCCGGCCTTCCGCTTTCAGATGCACCAACACCCCATGTGCAGACATGAGCTGATCAACGCGGCAACTCGCACAGGGCGGAATCTGAACTTGGCGGTTGTTTTTCTTTAGGGGAAACCACGCTTGCAATGATTCTGCACGATACTGTTGGATATCCGCTGGCCTCAGGTGGGAGATCATGACTGCCAGTGGTATCAAGCCGAACCGCATCACCTACAATATTCTGATCAGCTCTTGTGCGAAGGCACGGGGCAGGGCAGGGACTTGGGGAGATGACCAGCCGGTGGCAGCGGGTTTTTCTTCAGATCGCGGCATCTCTGGCAGCTCTGCCAGCTTGGATCAATCCAACATGACCACATGTGTCGTTGGGGTTCGCGTATACTGCCCTCAACAGGGAACTCAAGCAGGTTGCCCACGAGGAGGTTCCTCTAACGATGTGTTGGCTGCCATGTTCTGAAGGGAGTGTTATTTGCACGTTGCATCTCGTGGCCGCGCCCAGATTCGCGACGCGGCCGGTGCCGAGAAGTGGATGCTACGCATGATCGAGCAAGGCTTCCGGCCGGGGCGTGGCGTTCTAGCAAGAAAGGCAGCAGTTCTCAGTGGATCATGGGTTTCTGGAGCTGTTGGAGAACCTTCAAGCCACATTTAGTTGGCTCGCGTAAAACCAGTCAGCCGCGTCGCAGTCCTGTGCATTGCGAAGGGTTGGACAGGCATCAAGCCTTGCACCGTCTCCTTCACTGCGGTGATCAGCGCCTTTGCCAAACTGGGCGAAGCTCGGCGGCAGTTCGCCCCGTTTCGCAGCGTTCGTTTTTTGTTTTGGGACACGGGCGCTGTCAAAGCCGCGCAACGCTGCCTTCGCGTGATGTGCTTTTGGAGCTTCCAATGTCACGATCATGAGCACAAGGCGAAGGGCCGAAGGGCAATTTTTAGACTGCGCCTTTTCCAAGGCCTCAAGGCGTGTTTCGATCCAAGGATTTGGAGCCAGCAGAGAGCTGGTTTCGGCAGATGGAGGAGAGCTTGGAGGGCCGCTTCTTTCATGCCTGCAGACAGAGTGCTTAGCATGCAGTTTGCATGCGACTTGGTGAGTTTGCGATTGGCTCATTCCTGAGCAACACCTCGCACCACGCAGCATGCAACTTGCTGCGGTTGAACAGGTCTTGAGGTTTTCAGGCCTGAGACTCAAGAGCTCTGCAGGAGTCTGGAGAGGCTGGTTGATGTCTGCAGTTCTCTGGGCAGCCAGCATTAAGCGGTTTTTTTGCTGGGACTTCCCGGCCACATTATGACAGTCTTTCCGTCATTCCCTGACCCCGTCAGCACTTCGACAGTGATTAAACAGCAGAAGTTTTTTGCAAGCGGTGATGAGTAGTTCATCATTCTGTTGACCCTCAGACGAAGCCAGCGCTTGGCTGACTTGGTGCATCGGCAAGGTGGCTGATTCTGTGGTGTACAACAGTATGATCAATGCCTGTGGCACCCTCAGCTCAGGGCCTTCTATATGCATTTGGGTTCGCCGTTTTTGGAGTTGGTATCCTTTCTTTTTAAAAGGGAACCAGCAGGAAAACCGTTTTGCCCTTTTCAGGGGTCCAGCCTACAAACAGGCGAGGCGCCCATATGCCTGTGAGTCTGCTTCAGGTGCCAAGGCGGGTGACATCGACCGAGCTGATCACTGGCTTGGTCGCATGCTGCAGGCGGGTCGTCCATTCGCGAGGCAACGGACCAGACTCAGATGCTCGGCCCGAGGCAGGGGTGAGGCCAGATGACAAGACATACAACAGCCGGGCCCTTGGACTTCTGCATCACGTCAACTGACCAGTGAGAAAAGCCGAGCTTGTGAGCTGTGAGCACCGTAGAAACGGGAGGTGTTCCCAACATTTCAAGTAGGCCATGGGCGATTTGCGAGTGGCACATCCAGAACACCCACTCAGTTTCCCTCATAACCGTGAGCCAACTTGTGGGCTGCGCTGGAGAGACTGTACTGGAGGCCTCATGCACGCGTGCGGGCGCAACGGCAACCCTGAGCGCGCAGAGCTCTGGTATGCGCAGCTCGGCGATGTCTTCGTTTTTGGTTTCGGCATGGGAGCGGAGTGCAAAAGAGTAGAACAAGCAAAGGCGAAACATGGTTGGCCATAATTTGTTTGCCTCTGATTCCTAGCTTAATCACCTGAAGACTTGAACACAGTGCAAAAAAGGTGGACGCTTCCATGTGGCCGAAAGGCCATACGTCCTTTTTAGGAGCACTGGCAAGCTATTTTTGCGGACTCGTTAAGTGAGTCGAAAGCACTGTCAGCTAAATTGTTTCCCAAGATCAAGGACTACAAGGCCCAGCATTTGTAAGGATCCCGCTTTTCGGAAACACCCGGGTTTCCCCCGGCTTGCACACGGCTTGTGCCTAAGAGCTTTCCTTTGTTTCTTACTCGGTTGGAGAGTTTGCCAGCTGAGGCAAATGACTTCGAAAGGATTCCGCCCTGCAGCTTTGCTCGGAAGGTGATCATGCGAGCTGAATGCAGGGTTTTTCCGCATGTGTTTGTACTTGGAATGCAGTCTCGATACTTGCCGCAGATGTAGTGCCTTGCAGCTGCTTTGAAAACCAAGGATCGCATTACCTTCAGCACCATCATCAATTCATGTGCCAAAGCAGGATCTATTGAGAAGGCCTGGCAAACTTGCATCGATTGCCTCCTGACACTGGTTGCATGAAGTCGGCCTCCTTCGCCTCCATTCTTGCAATGCAGACATCATGTCAGCTTTTTTGCATTGCTGGAAGCAACGACTGAGCACCACATTTTTTTTGCTGGCCCAGGCCTCCTACTGGATTCAGGAGACTCGGGTGTTCCCATGGGCCGCTTGCTGCAAGCTCCCTTGGGCAGACAAAGATTCATAGGAGCCACCATCAGAACCTGAGTTGATGAAGGTTAGAGAACAGTCCCAACCATGAAGCCACCCTCTGAATGTACAGCTCAAAGTAGACTGCTTTACCTGGTTTTGATGACTCACAGCAAGTGAAGCGCGAGGAGATGGCAAACCATGGCTTTGCGCCGAACCTGATGTGCTACAATTGCGCCGCGGCGGGCAAATGGAACCATGCAGGCTCTCCCTTCCCCGGACCCTGTACAGGAAATCAAAAGGAAGTTTCAAGTTTAAACAATAGTGCTGCGAGGGCTTGGCCCAACGCTGGAATGATCCGGTTGGGTCGCCTCCCGGCTGCTTGACCCATGCGTTCTTGGTTTTGTCCAGAGGCTGGATATCGGGCAGTTGTACCTGAATAATTACAGCATGCTTCGCCTCGCTGTCCAGAAGGAAGACTCGCATGGCTCAACCTGGAACAGACACATGTGCTGCCCTACAGGGCAGAAATCGAACACTGTGAACTTGGCATTGGGCTCGGGTCTAATCAGCATTTGGCTTACACGAACCGGTGTACAAGAACAGCAGAAGGTCTACACAAGAATGCTTGTGCTGCGCTTCGTCCATAGGACCTTTCCAAGCTCTTAGCTAACAAGCAACATGGCTTGCAGGAACTAGGGCATGCCAATGTGCCAAACCAAGCAAACTGATTAGCTAACTCCTGAAGCCAAACCTGCAACATACCGGTATAGGCTGTTTTCAAAGCCAACTCTGGAAGATGTCAACTCACAAGGCCTCCGCGTTGTTGAACTGCATAAAATTACAAGTTGAGACCCTTGCTGAACACGCCAAGCCAAACACGCCCATACTCAGAACAACCAACTCCTGAAAGCGAACTTGCAGCCAGACACAACAAACTCTGAAGCCCACTTATTTTGTTTTATATACCCTTTTAGCATTGGGCGGTCATGAGATCTGGGGTGGGGCGCGCCGTCTGTAGTCAGGAAATGCCACTCACTCATCAGCACCAACATCCAATGTCATTGGGCACACAATAAATATTGACAGTGGCTGATATCAGGCAGGCATTTTGTTGGAGGTGCCAATATCCAGAAATTGCTCCCAAAGTTCTGTTCAAGGCAGTCACACAACACTCACAACTTGTATCCTGCAAACGTGCGCACAAGAGTGGTTTGTCAAGCCTTGGGTCAAAACCATGGCGCCTTCTTTAAACATTTTACAATTCCGCAAATCCCATCATCCACAATCCAAGTTGGAATTGGGAACTTCCGGTCGTTCAAAGGCTTCTGCAAGATCCGCAATAGAATGTGTCTGCAGCATAAGCTCTCCATGCAACTTCGTTGCGTGCCACGGTCCGGCAATTCTATCCCCGTGGATTTCGTCATGATTCTGAAGGCGACTATCAAACAGGTCCTTTCGCCGCCCCCGGTTACTTGCTTGGTTTTTCATTTCTTTTCAGCGCCACCAACATCTTGGCGCACAAGACATGGCATGGCATTCATGCGCGCTGAGGCTTGTTGCAGGCCTGCGCAGTGCGCGGCAACGCCAACGCGGCCCAGCTGTGGTTCACGGTACTGGTCTCCAAAGGCGCGCGACGCGGGGCGTTGCGCGGACACGGGCGCCGCCAGAAGGTTCAGCCAGTTGTTGAAATGGGTGTGGCTCAAAATTAAAGAGGAGGGGTTACGCAGGTTTTGGTCCATGTTTCCAATTACCAGGGTTCCATTTGAGTACCGGTTTTTTGAGCCGCAGCCAAATTAACTAAGGGGGATGCAAAGCCTTGAACACGGAAAGGGCCGCCTAACATTATGCTCCCACGGCAACATCTGAGTCCTGTCGGGGAAAGCTCTGGCATTTGGATGGCTTTGTTTATGCTTCCGACTCTTTGGGGCTCGATGAGAGTTTGTGGATCATGTTGCCATGGCAGAAATACCCTTTGAAAGACTGCAGGTTGTGGTCTTGCCCTGTGTAAAAGCTCAGGTTCCAGTTTGCACTTTTCATGTTGGCGACGCGCAACACTGCTCTGGCTTGGGTTTGAGGTGGCGAGTTGAAATCTCATATTGAATTTGCTGAAATCTCGCTTTGTCATTGGGCCCTCAGAATGGTATTCTTTTTGTAGCAATTTCGACCCCAAGGGAGTTCTTTGACTTTTCGACAGGTCCTCTCATTTTGTCAGCCAGATCCTCCCTTGTTTCTTCGGCGTGGCCCCCTCGCAGCGCCCTTTTCGGCAGGAGCCTTGGCATCAGTTGGTTTTGCCAGGCCTCGTCCCGAGCACCATCACCTACAACTGCATGGTGAGCGCCTTCCTGCAGGCGGCGATGCCTGAGCTGGCCATGGCGGGGGCCCCGGCGGAACCGGCGCCAAAGCCGGGGTTTCGGTGGACATGCGGCTCACGGACCGCGTGGTTTGGCGTTAACACCATGCTATTTTAATGTAAGCCGCAAATTCGACTCGAAAGGAGTTTCCCGAAGTTCCTAGGAGCCACGGGGAAACATGTTCTTTCTCCTGAAGTAGGCCCCAAGGTCCCGCAAGGATGGCCCAGCGGACGTACCAAAAACAATCCCGGGGTCGCCTGCAAGATTGGGGAGACGCAGCCGCCAAGAAACCCTCCGGTTTCGCTTCATTGGCTCAGGTTTTGACCTGGAGGCCCCATAGACATGACTTGGTCATGCGGCTGGTTCGCCGGAATCAACCTGAACCGGGCGTAGTTAATTTGGTGAGGCTTGTTTCCAACGCTCTCAGATCACGGCTCGATTTTCCTTGGGGCACTACAGGTTTGAGGGGGGAGCTGCCCTTCTGGTGTGCAGAACCCGTGCATCTAGACTATTCTGGACTTATTGAATGCTTCCGCCAACTCCAAAATCTCCGAACTTGTGAGGGGTCTTCAAGCTTTCAATGCCCTGCCGATTGCCACAATGTCCATTCGAAGTTTTGTCGCAGGCTGGTTCCGTGTCAATTTTGTAGATAAGATTGAAGACCATGCGGGCACAGAGGGGTTTGATGAGTTACCGGCAGATTGCGCATTTGCAGGTAGAGGCCTGCCTGTTTAAGCCTTGCCTCCTTGCCTGCCACATAAACCCACAAGCCCATCGGTCTCCCCCTTAAGCAGCATGGCATCACCCGACCAAAAGAACGCTCACTTGCACATGGCCCAAAAGGTGATGTTTAAACCACCCAAAAGCGGAGTATAAGGACCCCCGCTCATCCACTGAAGCAAGGGATAGGGATCGCAGAAGAAAGGACTCATTTTTGCATCATGCGACAAGGAGTGGTTGTGGCGGATGCTCAAGGACGGGTGCGAAGCTGACGCAGTGCCCTGGCACAGATGAGCTGAGGATGCGTCCATTTTTTGTGGCCACTCGTAAATGGCAGAGGCATTCTTGTTGAGCAGCATTTCAGAGGACCCAGCACCAGGGGACCCTTTCTCGACAAACTTGACAAACTGGGCCGGGCGTGTTTTTTGAGGGTGGGGCAGGGGGCTAGGTGGCGGCGTGTTTTTGTAGTCATCATCAGACACAGATGATGCGTATATAACTATATATAGACCCTTTCTCGACAAGCTTGACAAACTGGGCCGGGCGTGTTTTTTGAGGGTGGGGGGCAGGGGGCTAGGTGGCGGCGTGTTTTTGTAGTCATCATCAGACACAGATGATGCGTATACATTGTGGAAGATGGATCAGGTTCGAGTTTTACTGTGCAGAACTTGCAAACAAATAGAACTGGCATTCCACATTCCTTGATTGTCTGTTGGTTGTTCACTCCTTTTAGGGGCAGGCAAACCCGAAGAAGCAACCAGCTTGTTTTTCCTCATTGAATTCCATTTGAATTCTAATTCAATCCTCATTAGAATCCTACTCGGAAAGAAACTCCTATTTTTAAATCATACTTGGAAAGGAGGTCCTGTTTGAAATTTGATTCAAAACTCGAATTATATTTAAGCAAACTAGGAGAAGCAACCAGCCTTAGATTCTCTTGGCCTGCCAGTTTTTCTCATTAATTCCTACTTGGAATATCAAATTCAGACAAGACACTAATTGAGTTCAAATTCAAGTCATATATAAAATTAAATCCTTGCAATATGACACTTGCAAGCAAATAGAACACAAATCGTGTCATCCTTGAGTTTCTATCGGTTTTCATTGCAGGAACAGCAGACGACCAGAGGGTTGCAATGCCAGATCTTGCAGGATATTGGATGCCTGCACAAAGATAGGCCCCATTCCCCCCCCCCCCCCCGCTTCTGTATTCTTTTCATATAGGAATTCCCCTGTGTGGCTGGAGAAGTGTGCTTTAGGAAGTCTGGGATGTGTTGACAGGCATGGGTTTGTTTCTCAGGCGGCTCCTCATGGGAAGAACCAGACACAATTGTAGGATTATGCCCGAAATTTCACCTTGGCTTTGCATGTTTGTGTCTGGCATGCCGTGAAAAATGGAGAACAAAGCGCAAGTGGCTGGACACTACTTAGAATTTGGGAGGTTCGTTCGCATCAGGATTTGTCCAGTCACTCAGTTTTTTCAGTCTTTTGGTGAAGTGGAACCAGCAGCCAACATGGAAGTTGGCTTTAATCCATTCCGCTTGGATTCCCTTTACAGGGCTCCCTGTATTTTCCCTTTCTGTGGGGGAGGGCTTAAATATTTGATTGCTCATTTCAAGCGCGAGTTCTTTTGGTGTGTCTATTGGACATTTCAGGGAGCCCTGCGGCAAATTCCAACTGCTGGGTTCGAGGGATTTCTCCAAGACTTATGGACCCAGTAGCTCGTTTCTCCAAAGGGATTTGGGTTTCTCACAACCCAGGGTTCCCCTTTATTGGGTCCACAATCCATTGGGCCATGGGTCAAAATCCAAATCGTACGCCCAGTGAGCATCCCAATCCACACTAAAATGGACTCAAATGGGTGGTGCACCTACCCCAAAATGGTACCATTGTTTTTGACCCACTGTCATTTGGGCTAACCACGTTTTGCCCACCCCCTCCGTTTCCCTTGAAGTGCTGAGTTCAGGTGACGACAGCGCTGCTGGAGGAGAAGGGCGAGAAGTTGGAGGGCTTCGGTCAGCGGGCTGCCCCAGCTCTTTTTGTTATTTTTCCTCTGGGTCTGGGTGTGGGTCAAAATTAAACCACTAAGGGACCGCGGGTTTTGGTCCATGTTTCCATTTACCAAGGTTCCATTTTGGGTATCTATTTTTGACCCTCAGCCGTCTCAACAGCTGTGGCCGAGATAAATGGTCAGATTCAGCATACCTAAGGTTGAAATCGTGCGCAGGGCTAGTGGGAACTCCACAACTGGGGTGTCCCATGTCAGAGAGGATCCTTTACTCGTGGAAGGGCTCTTGCGGACTTTCTTCTTGGGAAGAAGCTGTCTGTTTAGAAGGAGGCTCCTCTAGAAATGAGGGTTTCTTGGTTCCCCGCAGTCTGGGGTGTTGACAGCTGTTGTAATTGAACAGGAGAAGGTTCACACTCTGTGATTTTGACTGCAGCTGGCGGGCCTAACTTTATGTTAACATAAGAATGCCTAGTGTGGCAAGACTATTCGTGGGTCCTGGGTATGTTGGGCGGAGATGGCCCACTTGGGAATTTGGCTTGATTGGAATACGTCGCATTCTTTGTCTTTAGAACACGCACGGGCCAAGGTTTAGGACCGAACACAAACATCTTCTCAACCTGGGCACGGTATTGTCTCTATTTGCCCGTAGCTCAATCTGTTCCAAACGTCTCTGAGTCGGGATAAGCGCTAGCCGTGTGCCGCAATTCGTGTGCTCGGATAATCAGCCGAAAGTGCCAGATAAATTAGCGGTCCTGTTGCAGTGTCTTGTTGTTACTCAGAGTTGTTGTCAGGTATAGTATCCGTTTGTTGCTTTCAGAGCTACGCATAATGTGCCCGACCAACAATACGATGTCTTGAGATTCGGCGGAAGGGGGCACTGTGTTTCTGAACGCTTCTTCGTTCGTCACGGAACCTCACAATACGCTCCCGCCGCATTTCTCTGAGATGCTTGATTGTTTCTTGTGTGTCATGAAACTTTGCAATACTTGCCCAGCCCATGACCCTGCCATGCCCCACCATATGTGCCCGACACAGCCTGCCGAGATCTGGATAAGAGCCATGGTGTAATGCCCTTTGATTGCCTGACAAACGCTCTTGGTTTCAGCATGTTCCACAAATCGTTCTGTATCAGGTCTAGTCAAGCTTGGGCATGGAAATGCGAAGCATCTGCCTCACCAACTTGAGATCAACATATCTTCAATCAACCCGTTGATGCTGAAGCCATTTCTTGGGCAATGGTGCGACCCATTTGCTAGGTCATCCGAAAACCTCCTTTCCAGACCCAAGTGAGCCCATACCATGCTTCTCCAATCCATGGCAGCAGCCACAGACTAAAAAGAAAGCCAAAATTAATGACCAAACACCACCAACAGCACCTGATGGCAAAGCTAGGGATGGCGTCCATTACGGCTTTAGCTCGTTTCTCCCAAGCAAGCGTATTTGCACACTCCAAAATAGATTCAACCGCATGCTGAAAATGCTTTTGAGCAGCTCTTCGTGTTCCCTGAATCTGAGGACAACACGCCCGTTTGCCTAGGCCATCCCAGAGCCCAAGTTTAACCAGCGAAACTGACTAAAATTGGCCTCTCCAGACGATGCCAGGTATGCAAACCGTGTTTTTGCGGAAAACAACAAGAAAGCACTTGACCAAATGCCGCCTTTTGCGAGCTTTGCATTTTGAGCCCAACTGCCGCCCCCAAAGCCTTTGACTCTGACAACTATTCCGGAGGACATCCATTCCAGAACCAATTGAGCCCCTTCCAATTATAGTCTGCTACTATTTTGATGCTCTGAGTCCTGAGTTGATGTTTTTGCATGGCAGGTGCGGCACTCTTCCATGTCTTGCGACAATGTGAACTTCACACATGTCAGCTAAACATGCGGCTCAGATTTGTTGATGGGCTGCGTCCATTCAAAGCGCGGCTCAAAGTGTTGTTCACAAGCATCGATGCTGAGGCAAATCGTCTAGCAACAGATACATTACTGTATCTATCGCTGAAGGAAACCTTGCAACCGCCAGCTCGTATTCGGTTTCCTTTGTGACCTTTCGATTTCCATCGCTTCGGTTTTGTTTGCTCCCTGTGTGCCTTGCGCGTTGGTTGCATTGGACTTGGCGTTGCCATGCGGTTGCAGTCGGTGGCAAATGCTTTCGCGTGTGGCCCCCGACTGTAGGGCGACGCTCTCCTCCTCGGTGCAGCTCTTGCTGCTGAAGGGCAATGTGGAGCAGCTCCAGGCACGCCTCATGCGACGCGAGGGTATCAGACGCGAGTCTGCTTTGGAACGGAGCTCCCTTGGCTTCCAAAAGTTGGGACCCCCAAGTGTATTTACCAGGAGTTCAGTAGCACCCCCGGGGTGGGGGAACGTCTGGCGCTTCCTTTCCCAGCCGCCACATGATTGGTCTGCATGGCGGCCGGGGTAGAACGCGGGGGGGGTGGTTGGCGAGGGGCGGGATGGGTGAGTTCTCCGATTGGGCAGCGGGAGGGGCCATGCGAGGTGTACCTGAAGCTCATGGAGCGCTTCCAGGTGCCGGTGCCAGAGACCGTGCTGGCCTCGGGACTGTGATGGGCTGGGCTGATGGGCTGATGGGCTGATGGGGGGATTGGAGGGAGTGGGGTGATGGGGCAAATGGCAGCGGTTTGGGGTGAGGGTTTGGGGGGGGAGGCTTTGGGAGGGAGGCTTTGGGAGTGTTAGAAGTCTTTTGCCGGCGAGGCTTTTGCCTGCAAGGAGAGCACGCAACAATTCTAGGTGTGATCTCAGGTTCTCGCCTTTCACCCGTCATTTGTACTACAGTGCCATTTGGCGTTTCCCACCCCCAAAATGTAACTTTGAGAGCCCTCAAAATGTATCCACTTTCAGCGTCCCAACCGCACGGTTTGAGCTCTCTGGCGAGGTAGTGAGTGACATCATGCTCTACGTTCTTGGCGTGGAGGCGTCGCAGTGGGCCGAACCCACTCTGTACCTCAACTTCTTGGGGTCCCTTGAGCATGAACGGTAAAAAAGGGTGAGTGCGTCCAGTGTATTTTTGTTTTTTCCCCATCACTCGGCAAGGCAAAGTTTCACTGGCTTGGGGTTTCTTTCATATTCGGAATCAATCGGAGCTGAAACTGACCGTGATTGTAGGACTGGGCCAGGCATCGTGGAACATTTCTGGCCCCAGGCTGATGGCGGAGGCGTTTGGTTTGATTTCCTTGTTGCGTGTTGTGCATGTATTTTTGCCGGTACGCTTTTCAGGTTGCAAGGGAAACTCTGTAGTCTACGCCAGACGTCCCGTGGGGTGTTTCCTTTCCTTCCATTGGAGCGAGTTTCCAGCAACCCTGTTTTTCCATGGGAATCCTGGACCTGTTCAAATATGTTTGATTTAAAGGGGTTTATTGGTTTGGTTGAGCCACAATGGACTCCACCGCCTTTGCCTTAGGCGCAGTCGGCCAAGACGGGCTTGGCGCCGAAGCTCTGTTCTCCACCCGCTGCTCGCCAGTTGAAGTGAACGTAACTTTGGTGTTGCTTACACGGGACGAACGCGGGGAACGGGGATGAAGGAACTGCTGAACTGGACGTAAAGAGAGAGAGTATCATTCCACCTTCCTGAGCCCCTGTTGTTGGACACGGTCTATGCCCATGGTAACCAAAAGCTAAGCGTTTCCTGTGCCGTCAGCAAGCGGCACACTGAGGGCTTGCGTCCGAGCAATCGGATGATCAGCTTTAGCCTGTCAGGGCCTGAGAGAAGCGTTGCCGGAAAGCAACGCGAAGAGTGGCCTTCAGGGATGGCTCACAAAATAAGAAGTCCTGGCAATCGCCGAGGTCTTCCGCTGAAATGATTCGGGTATGAATTGAACTTTGTATGTCCACCATCAAATTTGAAGGCTGTTCCCGATGAAATTCATGGCAATCCGAACGCGCGCTTCATCTCATCAGCTCCAGTTCTTTGGCATCAGCCATGCTCCTTTTGCGGCAACTGTCCATCACCCAGAGGCATTGCCAAATGCCCTGCATGCGGCCCAGGTAGGTGCTGAGAGCTACAGCATGTAAGGCTGGCCCATGCACACTGGTCGTTGGGTGGGGTGGGTGGGCGGGTGGGTGGGAGGGGGTTGGTGTTTGTTGTGCGCCTGAAGAAGGCAGAGCCGTAGCCGATCCCAGCCTCTTTGGCTGTTTGCATCCTGAGACTTTGCCAATCTATTTCCTAGTGGTCGTTTGAATCACCCACTTGCAGTCAAATGCGTGCGTGCGCACGGTTGCGTGCGCACGGTTGCGTGAGTGCGTGCGGGCGTGCGCAGGGGTGCGTGCGTGCGGGCTTTGCGGGCGGGCGTGCGGGCGTGCGGGCTTGCGGGCGGGCGTGCGCGCACGCGCGTGGGTGTGTGTGTGTGTCTTTGTGTGTGTCTTTGTGTGTCTCTGTGTGTCTCTGTGCATCTCTGTGTGTCTCTGTGTGACTCTGTGTGTCTGTGTGTCTGTGTGCCTGTGTGTCTGTGTGTCTGTGTGTTTGTGTGTCTGTGTGCCTCTGTGCCTGTGTGTCTGCATGTCTGTGTGTCTGTGTGCCTGTGTGCTTGTGTGCCTGTGTGTCTGCGTGTCTGCGTGTCTGTGTGTCTGTGTGTTTGTGTCTTTGGTGTCTCTCTCTCTCTGTGTGTGTGTGTGTCTGAGTGCCTGCGTGCCTGTGTGCCTGTGTGCCTGTGTGTCCGTGTGTCGGTGTGTCTGTGTCTGTGTCTGTCTTGCCCTTGCCAGGAAGTGAGCCATCCGTTTGCAGCTGAGCTGATGCTGTGTGCCTCGTGTTCTCCATTAGTTCAAGACTGAAGTTTGAAGATACAGTTGTCCCGCCACATGCCGTGCTGAAGAGTTTGGGACCTTTTTCGTTTGATTGATGCAGCCTTGCTTCCCTCCTCAGCTCAGTGGAAGTGTTGTTCAAGCAGGTCCCATACTCATACCTGTGGCACAAACTTGCTCATTTCTGAAGGGAGGGTCGTCCCTTGAGGCGTTCGGGAAAGAGAACCTGACGAATTCCTGACCGTGGCCAGGGACGGCCCTCCAAAACACGTTTTTCGCCAATCCAATTTCTGCACATCGGACGCCAAATGAGTTAGCTTCTGAACAGTTAGCCCTCCGGAACCTGAAGGGGCCTTCTGCCTCTTGGAGGCGACGTTTTCAGCAAGCAACCTGGGACCCTTCCCCAAAAAAAGCAAAAGGCACGTGTTTAGCGCTATGGCATTCCTGAGAAGGGAGCTAGATATGTTGCTCAACTCCGGTTCTGTGCCGCGAGGGCAGCTAGAGGGCTGCTGTGCCGGCCTTTCCTCGCTGAGTCCTCAGGCAGATGGGAGCGATGAGCAGATTGGCAGCATCGCCGCGTTTGAGGCCCAGCCACCAAATTTCCAAGATTCCAGACCTTGCGCCATGGTCAAGACCCTCAGGCCGGTTTCAGTTGGGATCTTTTCCCAACATCCCCATCGTCACTGATGCCCAACCTATGAACTATCGACCATGGTGCCCTCGTCCTTTATAGTGTCTCATCTTCGACGTCATTGCATCAGTCACCGCCAAGCCTGCGCGCCGCCAAGAACATGTGTGAGCGTGCGGCAGATTGCTCCCCAATCCCGAATGTGTTTTCAATGGCACTCTTTAGCAACTTGTTGGCCTTTCTTTCATCAGGGAGCATGTTGGGCGGGCAGAGACTGAAGACTTTCTGTCCGTGCGCCTTCCAACGCCCTTCATCCGGTTTCCAGTGTCGCAGCCTGCGACACGGAATCCCATGTCCGGATGCAGCCACTCGCAAAGCTGGGCATGGAACCGCGTCTTTTCTCATCTGTGGAAGTTTCAATCAATTCGATAGCGGCATGCGTGAGGCTAAGACCCCAAACTCGATGCCTCGGGGAGGCAGGAGAAGGTCTATGAGCAAATCCGAGGCATAGTCAAAACCTGGGTTGGTGACAGTCACAAGGAAGAATAGCTCAGGGAGTAAGCACCGTGGATTCTTTACCACGCTCGCTTTGAGCATTTGGTACCAGGTCTTGATTGTGACTCACTTGCCCAGCAGCTGTACATGTGGGCCTTTTTTCAGACCTTGGGTCCCGACAGCCCGTGCACAAGGCATGCGACCTTGGTACCGCCGCATCCCACAATTTCAATCCTTCTGGCTGAAAGTGCAGAGCACGTCATTTGCCGTAGGATGGAGCCGCAGATGGGTCACCCAAAAAGTCCCAGTGCGAATACGGGCGCCGCTGTTTCGGCTTGGGGCGGGTGGCGAAGGGTCTGTGAGAGTTTCTGGGCTTGATGCACTTTCTGTGCAGATTAGGTTGAGGAAACAATGCGTACACTGTTCTTTCTTGGTTAATCCGCTCAGGAAGCCAGACAACGTGCTATCATTTGACACCTCCTCATCGCGAGCATCAGCCCGCATTGCTAACATGTGGAACGTGTCGAGCACCTCGAGGTTGTGCGTCTGTCAGGACGATCCATCCAGCTTCCACCTGAGCCCCGAGATGTCAATCTTCCCGCAGTTCATGTTTGGGGCTGAGGTTCAGAACGAGGCAGGCAGGCGCCAACAGAGTACACTTGGAAGGCGTAGCTTGGCTCGCCTGGCGGCATGTCTCAGCCGAGTCATGAAAGCCCTGGCAGCTCAGGAGACTCGCCGGGAATTCAAAGCCTCACAAGAAAATCCCAGAGATCAACGACTGCTCGAACTTCTGTCGTTCAAATTCAATTTGATCGAGCCCAGGTATCACTTGCGGCGTAGCAACTTCTTGCAAACCTTCAATGCGAGCCCTGATGAGACCGCCTACTATCGCATGTGGGAGGCTCAGGTTACTGGGGCGTCTCGGATTTGAGGCTAGCTCTGGTTTCTTCCAGTCGCGAAGCGATCTTCACAAAAATCAATCTGACCATCTTTCAACCCTGTCCTCCCTGCAAATTAACATGGAACTCCCAAAGAGGGGTTCCATGTTAAGCAATCCGCAAACGTGGGCGTGCCGTGGTCTTATCGAACTGGGTGCTGTTGCCGAGGCTGATCCTTCGAGAGAACACCATGAACTCGCTGGTCATGATCCAGCCTGCACTCTTGTGGGGTGCTCGGGGACTTGAATTGCTCCACCCGCAATGCGAGAAACTCAGCCAAGTTTGGATAGCTTTGGTTTGGATGTGGCACTTTGCCTTCTAAGGCCCTTTCCAAAGACCCTCAGAACAGACCCGAAAGCAGAATTCACACACTTAAGCCTTAGGCCTCATGAACCCTCGATGAATCCCTTGATGTGTGTCTGTGTGTGTGCGTGTGTGCGTGTGCGCAAATTCAATTTAGTCACGCCGCGGCAATGCTCCTCAAAGCGGTGGATTTTTTCTTTTTTTTTTTTTTCCCGCAGGGCGGGCTTTCAAGTAGCATTCTCAAGATTACTCTAACTGGTGGTTGAAACGGCCTTTTGCGACGCCCAAGACTATTTAAGAAGGCTCTTCATGCAACCACCGTGAACAAGCTAGTCCAAGCGCTTTCCCGTGCAACTTCTACGGCTCGCCCACTCCGATCACCAGAATCAGCCAGGCAGTACTCCTTCGACGAAGGGCCGCCGCAGCCGGTGTTGCTGGATGCCACCTCTTTGAGGTCGCGCCCCGAATCGGCTCCAGAGGTTTGGCCAGTCCCTAGCAATTGGAGGTGTCCCATGAGGTGCACCCCTTCCATTTGGAGGAGAATGGACAGTCCCCTTGGATGAGGAGCATGACACTGGGCAAACGATTTCACCCAAGGCTCCTTGCTTGAGGTTCCCTTTAGGGTTGAATTGTTGCTATGTAAACTGATTCCAGCCTGCGCACCCAAGCTGGATAGCTACAATCACAGAGGCAAGGGGGACACGCACTGGGGGAAGTCACACGAAATTACAATGCACCCAGACAAGAAACTTCTGTTTGGAGGAGGTGGTTGTGTCATCATATGCAGTGGTTCCACTACTGAATAGAAGAATCCTAGTTTTTTCATGTTTCCGCATGTCGATCAGGGGCACAAAGTCATCCGTGACTGACAGGATGTCCCCTTGTTGGTGGGATTCGGATGACTTGAAGGGAGGGCTGCTGTCAACAATCACAAAAACAGCAGGCATGATTCAATCCTTTTCTTGCGATCGCCCCGCGAACCCATTTTGAGGATGATTTGAGCCAAGGTTGGATTTTGAGCAAGCAATCGGCGCCATCCTGCTGAGGACCTCTATCACATCTCTCTTTGTCACAAGCCTTTTTTCCGGGCTGGTGGCAGCGACAAACAGCCTGTGCTCCTGGGAAGGTGGAAAGTTGCCAACCCTCTTTGAGCGACCAAACTTGGATGGTGGGGGGGTGCTGAATCACCATGATCTCAGAGCAGACCTTAAGGCTGGGATGTGCAGGTAGAGGAGATTCTGCCGGTTGCAAGATGCAGCAATTTGTTGACACTGTCACACACGCACGCAAGTACCACGAGCAAAAGCAGGGTGAAGGATCCATTTTCTCCAGTTGTTTCTAAGCTGGTACCTATGCCCCGGCCATGTGGGTCAAGATTAAACTAGCTGGGGACCGCAGGTTTTACTCCATGTTTCCATTTACCCAGCTTCCACCGGGTACCTATTGACCCACAGCCATATGAATGGGTTGGAGCTTTGGACAGACGCCGTGGCATTTTGAGCCATGCGCTGCGGAAAGAAGCTGCTGCTGGTCTTGGTGGCTTGGGCCTGCCAGGAGCTTGCAAGTCCAGCTGAGTCATGGGGTGATTGGATGTTTGGCCTGCGCAGCTCATGGGGTTTCCCAGCCTTCCAAGACTACTTAGACTTGGATCAATTTTCTGGGTTCCCCAGATGTGGGCCAAGATTTGGCCAGTCGTTTATTCTCATTATTAGTATTATTATCATTGATCCTTATTTCATTATTCAAAGGAAGTTTAGTTAGAAAACTTCCGTAATGCGAAAAGTAGAGTCATGCGAAACACGCGAAGGGTACCCCTGTTCAGCGTGCGGTCTCGCCACGGTCTCGCCACGGGCTTGGAATGTTGCCCACTGTAATGCTCGCGCAGACGTTTTCGGAGGTCAATTTTGCGTGGCAGGCGCAGCACTTTGGCAGCCTAAGGTGCAGATTTCGTGGCAGGCGCAGCATTTTGTGCCCGTGCAAGGTCGGGTGCAGATTTCGTGGCAGGCGCAGCACGTTCGCAAGGTCAAGTACAGATTTCGTGGCAGGCGCGGCACTTCGCCAGGTCAGGTGATAGATGGATGGATGGATAGATAGATCAAATGGGAAGAGAGAGAGAAAGACAGAGACGAAGGTGTAAATCGCGTGGCAGGCGCAGCACTTTCGCAAGGTCGAGCGCAGATTTCGTGGCAGGCGCAGAGCTTTCGCAAGGTCAGGTACAGATTTCGTGGCAGGCGCAGCGCTTTCGCACGGCCACGTGCATATTTCATGGCAGGCGCAGCACTTTCGCAAGGTCAGGTGCAGATACATAGACAGATAGAAAGTAAGAAAGTAAGAGAGAAAGTAAGAGAGAAAGAAAAAAAGAAAGAAAGAAAGAAAGAAAGAAAGAAAGAAAGAAAGAAAGAAAGAAAGAAAGAGAGAGAGAGAGAGAGAGAGAGAAAGAAAGAGAGAAAGAAAGAAAGAAAGAAAGAAAGAAAGAAAGAAAGAAAGAAAGAAACAGAAAGAAAGAAAGAAAGAAAGAAAGAAAGAAAGAAAGAAAGAAAGAAAGAAAGAAAGAAAGAAAGAAAGAAAGAAAGAAAGAAAGAAAGAAAGAAAGAAAGAAAGAAAGAAAGAAAGAAAGAAAGAAAGAAAGAAAGAAAGCAAGAAAGAAGAAAGAGAGAGAGAGAGAGAAAGAAAGAAAGAAAGAAAGAAAGAAAGAAAGAAAGAAAGAAAGAAAGAAAGAAAGAAAGAAAGAGAGAGAGAGAGAAAGAAAGAAAGAAAGAAAGAAAGAAAGAAAGAAAGAAAGAAAGAAAGAAAGAAAGAAAGAATGAAAGCAAGAAAGGAAGAAAGAAAGAGAGAAACAAAGACAGAAGGAAATCAAGAAAGAAAGGAAGACATGAATAAAGAAAGGGCGCAACCCAAAAAAACAGCCAAGCTCTTCCTATAGGCACTTTTCTCGCTTTAGAAACTTCCGCCCACCGGCTCTGCCGGCTCTACTGGTATGAATTCATTATTCAGTATTATTTATTCTTATTTCTGAAAAAAGTTGTCCTGACGCAGAGACAGCTCCTGTGGGTCGTCCCACGCAAAGAGTCAATGTTAAAGACTGGTCGCGCGTTGGGCGACGACGACTCCTTTGAACCTTTGCAATTCGGCAAGGGCCCCGTCTTCATGGGGGAGCAAGGAATACCCGGAGATGTAACCCATGAAAAGGCGGCCTTTGGCAAACTTACGGCCACAGTTCCGCTCTGGGGGATCCTCGAAGTGGCCGGGGCAGGGGCATTTTGGCTTCGGAGTCCAGCGGTTGGAACGATCCGCGTGAGGAGTGCGCGCCCTTCGTGGGGCCTGCGCGATGTCGCGGCCGGGGGCCGACCTATCTCAGGCCCGGCCCGACCCCAGAGTGGTTTTGGGGTGGTTCAAAACCTCAGGACTCGCTTCAAAAAGGACTTCCCCCCCAAACAATTGGTGGGCAACTGTCCTTGTAAGGCCCCCCCTATTTTTGTTCAATGTTCAAGACCCCCCGCATTTGGGGCGGCGGAATCTTGCTGCCCCAAACTTCATGGTTGAAGGGTTACTGGCATTCTTTGGTTTGCTTTTCTTAGAACTCATCTTGAGCTGCGGTACTACGGGTTTGCTTTGGTTTGATTGTTTTCCTGCTTTTGGACATTGGCATGTTCTTTTCTCAATGCCTCCGGCTTGCAACGCCGCTAGAGCCCTAGAAGCCAACTACGGCAGTTTCTCCGCAATCGCTGGAGCTTTCCATAGAAAGCGACGCTTGAAAGACAGCGAAAGGGATCGCTGCGTTGTTCGGCGATTCTTGTCGCATCCTAATGCGATACTTTTGAGGCGAGCCTCCCAAGGCAAGGTGGTGAAACCCGAGAAGGGGAGCTCCTGACAATCATGGGATTCAGACGGGTGCGAAAAAAGTCGCCTCGAGGCTTAGAGCTTACAGCGCTCGCACTGTGAAGGAGCTGAAGGACCCGGGCAGTCCTATTTTTGTTGCTGGCATGGGCCATGGCTATAGCCAGGGAGGCTGAGCAGGGGATGCTGCGAATTGTCATGGTTATCATCCAGAATTCTTTGGCGGACACGCATCTCCGTGCAGCTCTGTGGCGTTGCGAGTTTGGCCCTTACATTTGGGGCCCCCGAAAACGGGTGTTTTTTTCTTTGGTTTCCCTTAAGAATAAGCTCAGGTGATATCCCCAACAGCAGGAAGTGCTCTTTTTAGTGCTCGCACCACATCGCAGCCCTCGAAGAACCTCGTGGAACCCTGGTTGGGGGAAAACAACACACAAAAAACAACACAAAAACGGAGGAGGGTTCCTGTAAAGACACGGCGCTGGGTTGTTCAGACTTTTGGAAGGACAAGCCCCCGCCTTGAGACTGGACTTGTTGGTGAGCGTTGGTTGATTGGGGAAATATAGTATCAACACCACGGGGCAACAAGACCCCTCAACAGCCCAAGCCCAACCTTTCCGGAGGCATGTCTTAACCTTTCTCTTTGGCGCATTCTCAAAGGGAAGCCTGAAAGGGCACCAGGCATTTAGGGTCTCTTTGGGCCTCTCCCAATTTGGGCTCCTTGGGGTAAAGCCCAAAAGAATGCGTTTGGTTTTTGCTTCTCAGCCCAGATAGGCTCCGGAGTTGCGCGGGGCGGCTCTGAGGTAAGGTTCCGGAGGGTTGAGATGTACGGGGCCGTTCCAAGGAGGGTTGCGGAGGGTTCTGGGATGCACGGGGCCGTTCTGAGGAGCTTTCTGGGGGGGGTCAGGGGACGGTTCCAAGGAGGGCTCTGTTCCAGGAGGGTTCCGGGAGGGTTCGGGGACGCGCGAGGCGCTGAGGGGAGGGCCGGGGACGCACGAGGCAGTTTCGGAGGTGCTGATTGAAATGTGCATCCATGTGTTGTCCTCGACACCTCATGATCGGTTGGTTCGTGGAGGCAGCTTGATCTTCCCTGACTTTCGGGTTGGATTATAAACGTACTAAGGTCGTTTCTTTTGGGAAGCCCACATGCAGCCAACTGGCCTGCTTTCCCCTTAGTCTGCGAGGCGCCCGATTGTTTGCGAGAGCTCCCCTCAGTGCCTAAAAGACGCGGGTGGGTCTTTTTGTTCAATCTCTTTAACACCTGTTTTGGGGTTGGAAAGGGAAACCGGTGGATGGATCTCCACATCCACTCGTCTGCAGATGTGGAGGGCGCACAGGTACGCCCTTCGCAACAGTCTGGTCTTGCTCGGCCTGCAGATTGAATCTTTGGATGCGAAGTGTGTGGTTTGCCTCATTGCGTGTGGTGCTATCAAAAGAGTACTAAAACAGTATCTAGCAAGGCAAGCAAGTGGAATCGCGAGCAAGCTTCTCTTCGGGCTTGCTTCCGAAAATGGAAAACTGAGCATCGAAGGTGACAATGCAGAAACCTAGTCCTTATCAAGAACGCAATTCCAGTCGGTGTAGGTTTGTTTCTCAAAAAGGCGAACAAACATGTTTTCCTCTTGGTTTCAGGGACATAGCCCAGCTCTGCTTTATAGTACGGTTGAGGCGGCTGTGTAGGCAAACCGGCAGCGCAGCAACAGGGCCCTCCCGGGCCCAGTAGCGCATCCTCCCGGGCCCAGTAGCGCAAGCGGGCACCGGTCGGGGCCCGGTGGTGCAACTGGCGGAAGTGCGACCCGGGGCCCCGTGGTGCAACCGGGGGGCCCCCGCAGGTGCGCTGACATGGCCCGGATGTCTGGGATGCGTGCGCAAATCAAAGCGACCGGGACCCGGATGGCTGGCTGTGGGTGGGGCCGGGGGGCCGGTCCAGGGATGCACAAAGCAGTGCGGTTCCGAGGTGCGGCGGGGGCTGAATGGAGCGGTTCCGAGAGGATTGTGGGGCTGCGTGGGGCGGTTCCGAGTTCCGGGGATGCACAGGGCCGCTTCCGAGGACGCAAATGTGCCTCATACTGTTGGGGACATCACTTGAGCTTTTTTGCACCCCAAAGATGGGGCTATGGGTCAAAATTGAACCACCAGGAATTGGACCACAGGTTTACTCCATGTTTCCCTGGGGTTCCATTTTGGGGTTGCCGTATTTTTCACCCACAGCCAGGGGGCAGCTTTCGGGGCTTTCGGAAACCAGGAGCTCTTGCAGGAGCGGGGTCTCGCAGTCAGTGGCCGCAAGGCGCAGTGGCAAGGTTGGAGCATTCAAGGTTGGCTTGTTTTGGTGTCCCTTTCCAGGAGAAGATTCGGGGCCCTTTGTAGAAACGTCCAGATTGCTTCTAGACAAATGATTTTGCTTACACTAGTTTCTGTCTTATGGTCATGACTTAACTAGTTTGGTTGTGAAGTACCCACAACCCCATTCTGATTACACGGGCTGTTACAGGATGAAGGTCAAGGGACTCAAGGTTCGATGTTTGCCATCCTTGTTTGTAACCGATGCCATACGAGCGAGCAAGCATCGCTGGTGCCAAAGAAAAACATGTCCCTTTGGAAGTGCCGCCTTGATTCGGTGAAACAAAGCCAGAGACAGCTGGCTACGTGTGGATTGGATGGCTTGTCTCATGCTGGCGCGGCTCTCCATGCTACTGTAGATGTTTTTGCAGATATGTGTCCATCCTGTTCGGGTTGAGTTCCTTTGTTCGTTTCCTTTTGCACTTTGAGGGCCAGAACTCATCGCAAAGTGATCCAAATTGTACAAGTATTAGCCGAAGTCTTTGGGAGAAACAGTATTCTTCCACTTCCTGGGAACGCCCGAGATCGTGTCCTGTTTTTTTTGGACACTCCGCACTGGCCATGCCTCAAACGTGCAATCTTGCCCCAGAATGACACCCGTTTCAGGTTTGGCATCTTTTTGAACGATGCCCGCCCGCATTCAAGCTGCCGCTGGCAGGCAGTGCTGATAGAGCGGCTGGAAGCCTTCGACAGAGATGCTTGGCGTGAGAAGGCAGGTTCGAGGTTTGGAGTCTGCCCAACAAAGATCGACTAGCACATTTAGATCAGGCACTTTGGCTTCCAGATTCTTGTCACCGGCCTCGTAGTGCATGCGGTACTTTGATGGCTTGCACTTCGAAGTTATACTCCCCTGCACATCAATATGAAGCACACAACTATGCATGTGTATATAGAGAAATCTCCTCTTGCGGGACGCCCTTTTTGGAGGGAGTATTCACTTCTCCACTGGATCAGGGGGAAGGCCAGACCGACCCCGCAAAACACGGCAGACAGAGCCGACACCAAGGCCGCATTGCCCAATTTGCCTGTAAGACTCTGGCCGACTTGATGGCTTGCTGCTGAATATCATACTTGGCATACGCCATCATGCTCTTTGGCCCGCAGTTGCTAAGTCAGGTTTCCCCAAAAGCCCGCTGGGCAAAGAAGAATGCAGCCACAAAGGCTGGCACCACAGGAAAGCTTATTGAAGAGGGCCAGACAGATTGGCCACATCAACAGCGATTCACCGGCAAGCAACGGAGACAATCCCATCCGGCATGCTGCCATGAAAGATGAGCAAGGCAGCTTGTCGCAATTATTTTGGGGGGGCTTGCGAGGCGAGCTTCATTGGTGGTGCCCCTCGCGTGTAGGCTTGGTTTGGTTATATACTTCAGTACTGCTGTTCAGAAGAAATTATTCCAAAGATATTGCAGCCGCAGTGTGCTTGTTGCATCTTTTCGTGATGATTGAAAGGCGACGCATTAGTTATGTCGGCAGTGAGAAGTATTGTTAGTTTGGTGGTTTGTTTGGCTTGGCTTGACTTGACTTGCTTTGCATTGCTTTGCCTTACAATGCTTTTGCTTTGCTCTGCTTTGTTTCGTTTATTGTTTGTGTCTGCTTGGTTTGTTTGCGTTGGTTTGTTTGTGCTTCTTCGGTTCGTTAATATTTGTTGGTTTGCGGCTGCGGTTGTTTGTTTGTTTGCTGAAGATGGGTTCGTTGGTTTGGTGATGTTTGTTGATTTGTTGATGTTTGTCGGTGTTTGTTGATCTGTTGATGTTTGGATGTTTGGATGTTTGGATGTTGGGATGTTGGGATGTTGGGATGTTGGGATGTTTGGATGTTTGTTGGTTTGTTGGATTCTTGAAGTTTGTTGGTTTGCCGACGTATGTTGGTTCATTTGGCGTGCTGGTGTTTTGTTTGTCTGTTTGTCCTGTCCTGTCCTGTCCTGTCTTTCTGTCCTGTCCTGTCCTGTCTTCCTGTCCTGTCTTCCTGTCCTGTCTTCCTGTCCTGTCTTTCTGTCCTGTCCTGTCTGTCTGTCCTGTCCTGTCCTGTCCTGTCCTGTCCTGTCCTGTCCTGTCCTGTCCTGTCCTGTCCTGTTCTGTCCTGTCTGTGCTGTCTGTATGTCCTGTCTTTCTGTCCTGTCTGTCTGTCCTGTCTTTCTGTCCTGTCTGTCTGTCCTGTCTTTCTGTCTTGTCTGTCTGCCCTGTCTGTCTGCCCTGTCTGTCTGTCCTGTCTGTCTGTCCTGTCTGTCTGTCCTGTCTGCGTGTCCTGTCTGTCCTGTCTGTCTATCCTGTCTGTCTGCCTGCCTGTCTGTCCGTCCAGTGCTGTCCTGTCCTGTCCCGTCCTGTCCCGTCCCGTCCCGTCCTGTCCTTTTTGTCTCTCTGTCCTGTCTGTCTGACTGCTTGTTTGCTTGCTTGTTTGTTTTGTTTGTTTTGCCTGCCTGCCTGCCTGCTTGCCTGCTTGCTTGGTTGCTTGTTTGGGCGGGGTTTGCTGATGGGGTAATTTGTGGGTTTGCTTGGCAGTTTTGACTGGGGACATTTGAGGCCTTATCATGATATTATCAGGGATTTGAAGAGGCAAGGGACTGTAGCGGGTTTGTTGGGGCTTGTTGTAGATTTGCTGGTTTGCTGGGTGGTTGTGGGGTGCCAGCAGAGTGTTGGACCTGTTCTTTGAGCGGACTTGTGACCTGCGTCAACTAGTATTTCGTTGATGCATGGGCTTTGAAGCAACATGAGCAAGAAGCGTTTCAGCAGAACCTTCTGGCGGGCGGTATTGGCAAAGCGGCCAAGCCAGTTTGTGAGTCTTTTCTTGAGTATACCCTTTTCAGCCTGGCCGAAAGGTAAACCAAAACGACGAAAGACCCTTTCAGGGGTGCCCCTATTGTGGCACATACCCGAGCAGAGCTCGCGAGCCGCAGCCTGTGCCTTCCAAAGGATTGCCGGGACGCTCGTGGAGAACCACCATGAGCTCACAGCTGTTCGGAGGGATGTTTTTGCTCTTTGACACCCATACCCATTTGGCTGCAAGTTTGAGTGGGATCGGTCCCCCCTCCATGGGAGATGAAATCGCATGCGACCACTGGTTTCAGTGGGGCGAGAGAAGTACCCATGTAAATGATGTGCAACACAGGGTGAAGCCAATAAACACAACACCTACGCACCCATCTCCCAGTGTTTTTTCAGGTGCAGGCAACTACTTTTCTCTGCTGGCTGCTGAAAGTGCAGGCTGCGCGCCCGCGCGGATCTCGGCCTTTTCTCTTTCCGAAGGGGGGCCCGGGACCCACGAAACTGCTTGGCATGGGGCCATAAGTTTCACGAGCCAGCCACGAAAAAAAACATCCCTCGAGCTGATCACATGCAGGTGCCACGCTTTGGCGTGGCCCACGTGGTTCTTTTTTTGGGTAGGCACCGAGAACAGGGTCGTAAAACACCTTCGCCAGCACACGGGTCGTAAAACCACTTGGTGCCGCATGAGGCGACGGATGCCACACCTGGTTCCCATAGGCGTTGTAAAGCGGATAGAGCTTGAACATGCATTGCTGCCAAGATACAGACTTCCATCCGCTTAAGAATAGGCCTATTTCCCCCTGTTGGTTTTAAAGGGAATCTATCATTACTGGACATGTTTGCATTTTGCTTCTGGGGACTTAAGCACAACGGAGGCTGACGCTTCTCTTCACTTTGATTGAGAAGCCGCGCATGCGGCAGATTTCTGGGGTACCTGGCTGACAGCTGCGGGCAGCGCAATGGAACTTCTTTTGGACGAAGCCAGCATACATTTCACGCAGCCGATCTAAGCAACGCAATGTAGTCCGCGACAAAACGTGATGAAGGCTATGACTGCTTCGTAAAGACTCTACATAGAGCCTGGGGCTCTCGAGAGATTGCGTTTGTATATGCACACGGACACATGCGCGCATGCAGTCGCGCACATGTACAGAACTCTCGGCTGCACAGGCAGCTTTTTGCCAATAGCAAAGCGATACACCAAGTTTGCTTCAGTCCAGGCAGTCCAGAGACATTCTGGCTCCTTAAACAAGGGCCTGTCACCATTTTGGTCACGCCAAATCGCTGGCTTTGCGAAATCTCTTTTTGGTGGGGCCTTGACAGGGAATTACGAGAGAACCTGACAGAGGAAGGTGAGTGAGCGAGGAATCCTTTGCCATTCTATCGTTTATGTCTCTTCCCTTCATTCTACGTATTTCCGTACTATTTGGAGAGGGGAAGACACAGAGATACGAGAGAGTCGCCATGGCTTCCTTCTCCTTTCGAAATACTTGGGACGCCATCGGATACGGCCATCATCTATATCTTACTAAGTGGCCTTCCTCTTCCGAGACCGCGTCAAGTACGCAGGTCAGGGTTGAGCACTGTCTTGCAATAGCGGACCTGTCAAGGTGAGCAATGGGAAGTCAGCATCCGTGAACCTTGACAAAACGGCAGCGTTAGTCTGATCTGGAGGCAAACACTCCCAGCAAATCTGCAATCTTCTGCTTGCAGGTGTCAACATCTCGTTGGGTTGTGGATAGAATTTCCCTGGAAATCGAGAATTCTATGTAAGAGGTCAAGCGACAGGTGGGAGGTGGGTGATTCCCTGAGCCTCTCTGAGACGAGACCAAGGCACTGGGATGACGGAGATGCTGAGCCGCTTCTCCAGTCGCTGGGGGCTGGCCAGGCCGGGTGACGTGTGACGATGAATTCGTGAAGAGCCTTTGGCTTCCCTAAGCCCGAAAGGGAAAGCCCAACAAAAAGCGAGACCGGACCAAAGTACGAGGAACAGAGAGTGGCTCTTTCACATTCTGTGGCGCTCTCTGCGGGGTTTCAAGCCATGCCCAAGTCACGTGAGTATCAAGAGGCGGCTGTGAGGATCAAGAAGGCTGCAGCACAGCTGCGACTCAAGTGGCTTCAGGGGACCCTTTAAGCTGGTGCTCATAAGGAACGTTTGTAATCCGACTGTTTGCTGCTTCCCTCGCCCCCATTCTAGGAATGATTTGCTCGGATACAATGTGAAACTGCAGCTGAGAAGGCACGCGGACACAGCAATTTTCGGACTGATGTACACAGAGTTCGGGACAAGGTGTTTGCGGGGAAATGTATTTCCTGAAGGGTCTTCCTAACCTTTGGTGGGTTGGTTCGACGAGTGGGATCTCAGGGTGGACGCGTCGTTGAAGCCAGCTAGTCCCCATTCATGCTCAAAACTCCAGACGACAGGTATGTTGATGCCAGGAGTGTATTTTGATGTCCGGTCGCGACCAAAAAACATGGGTATTCGTGATTTTGAAGATGAATGCTGCAACTGAAGAGCAGGGCCTTCCTGCTTGAAAATGACACCGTGAGAAGAAAGCCGGAACAGGTCCACATTTTGTCAGTGGGATTTCTTTTGCTTCTGCCCAGGGCCATTTTCCTGGTTGCGTTGGTGGTGTGGGGCGGGGGGTGCCATTGTCGTGGCAAAATCAGGACCCCCTCCACAGGTTGGTGGGTGGCTTCCTTGCCAACGCGCCCCAGGTCAGTTTTCAGCTTCTGAATCTGCACGACCTGGCAGCCGTGGTGCTGATCCTGGTTCTAGGTGGGGCTGAGAAGCCGGTGTCAGATAAAAGGAGCTCACCGGTTCGTCCTTGGCTTGGGGATTCCTTTTTTGCAGGTCTTGATTTGTTGCTTCAGATGGACCCCACAGGATTCACATAGGCTGACCCTGGATCCATGAACCCCTGATGGAGTAATGTGGGGGGAGGGGGGGGGTGGACGCCCTTGAAAGAAAGGGATCCCCCAAAGAGAGAGAAGCCTGATTGTTCGACCTAGGTTGACGTATGGCCATTTTTGTCGGCTTTTCGTCGTGTTGTTCGAGATGCTTTCTCTCTTTTGGGTTAGCTTGGCCCTTCTGCTTTTCTGACATGTTTGGGCCTCCCGGCTTTCTGGATTTGTTTTGCTTCTGCGGTTTTTCTGGTTTCTCTGGCTTCTGGGTTTGTGCAGATGAGGGCCGGTTTGGAGCAGGTTTGGTTTACGGGTAGGTTTCGGGTTGGTTTAGGTCGGAAGATTGGCTCTGCATGTGCTCGGTCTAGGCCGGGTTTTGGTGGGCTTGCTTGGAGTGGGGTCGGCTTGTGGTGGGTTCAGGGTAGTTTAGGGCTCAGTTTAGGGTTGGTTAGTTGGTAGGTTTAGTAGGGTGGCTTTGAGGGTGACTCCGGTTTGGAGACAGGCGGTAGGATTGGTTTGAGGCGTGAGGGTTGGTTCTGTATTAGTTTTGGGATTGGGTCAAGGGTGGGTAGGTTTGATGTCAGGTTGCCTTAAGTTTGCTTTCAGGTTGGTTGAGGGTTGGTTGAGGGCTGGACTGGTTTCTGCCTGATCTGGAAGAGGGATGCAGTGTTCATCCATGTCTGGTTGGGGTGGCTTTAGGTTTGGTTTCATACGGACTGAGGTTCGGTGAGAGAGTTTTGGTGGGTCAAGGGTTGGTTAAGGAGCGGTTTAGTCTTGCTTAAGGAGTGGTTTAGGCTCAATTCAGGATCGGTTCAGGGTTTGTTGAGCGTTTGCCAAGTTGCTTTCGGGTTGTGGCAGGGTTACACTCAGAAACGAACCCTGAACCGACCTTCTGACCCTAGCCTCAACCAACCCTAAACCAACATAATTACGCTGGCAGACCCTTCTGATTTGCCCACCGATACGGGATTCACTAACTTGCAGATGGTCCTACCATTCCTTGGGAGCAGGGGAAACAACAAGGACAAGAGCATTCCCAAGCTCCAAAATCATACCGACCCCAGCTTATTTTAGCCACAGGTCTCACTTTTTGCAGGAGCCCGGCTGCTTATCCTGCCCATGGTATCTCCCTTTGAGGGATTGCAACGAAATTGATGCACCTGCGGTTGGCAAATGACGGCGCTGGCACGTTTCCTTCTTCTGTTGAGCACCTGCATGGGGGTCAGTGAAATGTTTATTTCCAAAATAAACAACACCCGCAAACTACCCGAGTCGTTTTCCTTTAGCATCGCTTTTGAACCAACCCTCCCCCCCAAAAAAACATGAGCTGGTATCAACTGAACAGCCGAACGACCCGAGTCCCTCCGCAGGCCGGGCGCTGCCTCGCCTCGTTTCGGGCCTGGAGCTGCTGTGGGGCTCCGAGAAGACGGCGATGAAAGCGACGCGGGTTTTGGCCATCGACGCCTACCGAGGCGGACGCGAGCGCAGAGCGTGGGAGAGAGCGGCTTGTGGGGGGCTTCCCCGTGTGGCTTCCCTGTGGGGCTTCCCTGTGGGGCTTCCCTGTGCGGCTTCCCCGTTTTTTGTTGTTGTTTTTTCCTTCCGGTTTCGCTGGTTGGAGAAGTGTGCCATGGTTCCTTTTTTTGGATGACCCTCTCAAACATGCTTGGTGGACAGTATCAGGTTCCACCAAAGGTCCCCACTGATAATTTACACCCGCATGGGGAAAGGATGAGCCAGGTCTGGTAGGATGAGCCAAGTGCACGTGGCCAGAGTGTCGAGCGGTGCTACGTGGAAGATGCCCTATAGATCAGATGCATATCCTGACAATCGTTGGCTTGGGCCACGGGCACGGCCAAGGTCGAACAAAAAGCAATTCTTCGCATGGGTTTTGGGGGACGTGTCAGTGGGGTGGGCAGGGGGGGCTGTTTACTTCGTAAGGCTCGCAAAAGGGATCATCAAGCCAGAGGTTCGCGGGCCTGCAGCCCCTGTGCAGGCTTCCTGATGTCGTCGGTCATGATCTTCCACTTTGCCTGGGATTTGAAGTGGTTCGGCCTGGCACGAATGCAAAACGTGGTCCAGCCCTACTGGCTCGCAATGCTGACCTTCCTGGTTTTCTTCCTGACTGGCCACATGCTTTGCTGGGCCACTGGCCGGTACAGCCCATGTGTCGGGGCAGTGCTGTATACAGCCGGGGCCTGGGTCTCGGTCACTATGTGCAAGACCGTGTGCCGGCAAGTGGGCGTCCACCTCTTTTGCATGTGTGCAGGCGCTTGGGCCTCGCCTACGAGCCCCAAAGGGAATCCATTGGGGTGCAAGCGGGCAGAGGGTTGCAGAAAAGCCATGATCATCATGGTCAGCCACGCGTTATGTTGGCAATTGCTCAGAGTGGACCTCATTCCGAAAAAGAACATTGCCTTCCCTTAACGCCCAAGCGCGGGGTTTTGGCCCCCAATGGCACTGAACCGCGCTAGTCCACATCCCGCAAGCCCCGTCACCGCCCCCCCCCCCCCCCCGGCCCCCGTCGTACTCCCCGCGCCGTTTGTCGGCAGGCGCGGTGACGGCGCTGCGCCGGAGCTCCGGGGGGTTCTTGGCGTGGCAGCTGCGGAGGGCGCTGAAGGTGGCGGCGGGGGCGGCGGCGATGTCTTGGGCCACCTGGGCGCTACTGGGCCCAGGCCTGGGCCCGGGATGGGGATCTTGAAATTCGATGCTAAGATAAGAATTTCTGGAACGGCAACTGTGGTCTATCCCTTTGACCAGGGTCCCTGACAAGACTTTTGGTACTGGCTTGCTTTGGATAGTGGCCACATCTCCGCGCCGATCAGCCCTGCAAAGTGCACAGTCCATGAAGCATGAAGCACGGCTAACTGGGCAAGGCCTGTTTGACAGGCACACTCTAGGACCTGCTCAGCCAAGCTTGCAGTGCCGTAAAACACGTAGTACTGAAGATTCATGCTAGGCAGCTCAAGCATATTGTTGAGAAGAAGAAGGAAGAAGAGGAGGAGGAGGAGAAGGAGAAGACAAAGAAAAGCAAGAACAAGAACAAGAAGCTGATGAAGAGCAAGAATCTGATGAAGAGCAAGAAGCTGAAGGGAAGCAGACGGGGAAAGGGATGTACTGGACCTTCCCGCTAGGCTGCTCCGGCCCCAACCAGCTAAAGCTCTACCCTCTAAAAGTGTTGCAACTACCTTTGTATTTGTCCCAAGCTTTTGCTCCTAACACAAGGTTCTAAACAGAGCGTTCCCTGGCTGCGGCGTATAGTCTAGCGGGCTTGCGCAGCTGCAGTGGCAGCTGCACATGGAAACGATGAGGTAGCTTGCCGCGGCCCCAAGTTCTCACAAAGAATTCCTGAGAGGCTGGTTGAGGTTCCAGCAGAATCCCAGAACATTTGCAGGTCCCTTGTTTGCATCCTCGAACCTGGACCTGCACCTGAGTTCCAGGATTCGTACAGCAGTTCTAAACTTGGTGCCGAGGCTTTGCACTACGCCACACCCAGAATGACTTTTTGTATATGCCGACACGGGCTTCCATGTGATAGCTGCTCCAGGACTTCTTCTGGCCACCAACAATGAGAGCTTCTGGCGGCAAATCCCCAGGCACTAGATCCCACCACAGACACACGCACACAGCATACGCATAAATGTTCAATCGGCTTCACCCAGCATGTTCAATCATCTTCACTTTGTATAACCGGTTGCAGCCGATAATACCCACTTCAAACCATCTTTGGCGATTTTTGACCCCGTTGAGCCACAATCAACCATTTTAGCCTGCTTTCAACCACTTTCAATTATGCTCCACTTTTTTTAAAAGGCAAGTTGCAACTGCTTTCGGCCGCTTCAAACCACTTTCAAGCTTCAGTCTCGCTGGGAAGACGCCCCAGTTTGCCTCCCTGATGCCATCGCTCAGATCTCATGATCCGCTTTGGGGTGCTGCACATGCTGGCCTCGGCGCTGCTGCTGCAGCTGCTGCTGCCACCGAGTTGGTCGGCGCCTTTGGCATTGGTTCTGCTCACGCTCAGCGCTCTGCGCCTGCAGCCGGAGCCCGAAATGGTGCTGCGCCTCGCTAGAAGCAAGGGGGAGTTGGATGTGTCAAAGTGGGGTTTTCCCCGGGATGCTCTTGGGGTGTGGGTTGAAAGAAAACTCAAAGGGAGCTCGCTGCCATTTGGACGGAGTCTCTGGTTCAACACATCCCACCAGCTTTCAGAAGTGGTCCAAAGGTACAAGTGGAACCCTCCCTTTGGCATAATTTATGTAGGGACGCCTGACATTTGGAGTTGACTGAGGGGAATCTGGCGCCTGTTGAGCATTTTTCGAAGCTCTCCATTTGAGTAGGTGACAAATTTGTTCGGCAAAACTAGGCCTTTCGTTGGCGCTTGTTTCACGATTGTGTTCTTTTACTTGTTGTGTGCTCAATGTTTCTTTTGTCAGGTGTTGCTTCTGTTTGGAAATGTGAGATGTTGGTCAACTCGAGCTTAAAGCCTCTTGTGGCGATCTAGCAACAAGTGTTTTGATGTGTTGGACCAACTGTGTATCTCGGAGGGATGCTCTTCAGATGGATGCTGCTGCTGAAAATGCGGTGAACCTGGTCAATGGTTCTGATGCGTGCAAAGGAGGGAGGATTGGAAGATTGCCTTTTCAAGGTTGGACAGCGGGTTTGCTTCAGGCTCCAATATCTAGGCCACAGAGCAATTGATGCCCTGCTAGTCATCGCCCTGCTGTGGAGCCTATTCAGAGTACTTTGGCTTCTTGGTTGCAGCATTGGCCACGGGTGGCCAAATCCATGGGTTCATGTCAGGAGAGGACCGAAGTGCTTGGACTACGAGCCCGTCTTCATCAACCTGGGCTTCTTGCTGTTGGGGGATGCCTTGCAGCAACACTTTCCCAAAGTGCTAGAAGCTCTTGAAGAAGGAAAGGCCGAAGAAGGCGCATTTTGTGCCTTGCTGGTTTGAAGCAATGAAAGGGGAGCAGAGCTTAGGCATGTGCCGGCTCACTTGGCGTGTGGCTGTTGCTTGAGGAAATCGACAGATTGTATTAGGGGGCAGTTTGGAAACGGCTTCAGGCCTATTTGGTTTCTTCACCCGTGTGGGCCAATGGAGCCTTCCGCTATTCCTGGGCCACCAGCTGCTGCTGCTTCCCCTGGCGGCCATGTTGCGCTACGCAGCGACGGGGCGCTGGCCGCTGCATGTCTCCTACTCGGTCAGCTTGTGAGGAAAAAGCTCCGCAGGGGATCCGAGGCTGAGCCGCCGAGGCTGAAGTTGCATGTCCGCCGCAACGGTTCAGAAAGTTCCGCCGGCGTTCCGCATGCCGGCACTTCGTGACCGGCCTGAGCCCGATCGTTGGTGGAACTGAAAACATGCTAGGTACCCTCCCACCAATCAACATGGAACCTGACAGGGATATGGTCCCCCTCGAAAGGAAAATGGTCCAAACCAAGACACCCCGAAACGTCGGAGACTCGGAGTCGCAGCCTTCGGCCAAGGAATCGGCCGCGCCCTCGGAAGGCTCCGCGCCCGCCGCGGCCGCGTGCCTCGGCGCAGAATCGGGGGGCGGGTAGGGGGGGGTAGGGGGGCAGGCTGGCCGGGGTGGGATGGAAGTTTGCTGCGCGGAGAAGGGGAGATTCCCAACCTCTGTTTTTTTTTTTTTTTGCTGGAAACACTGGTAAACCAACCTTTGTCATTCTATGCAACACCCAGCTCCCGACCCGCATTCTTCATTTGCCATCCAGGGTGTCATTGGAAACAATAAAGCAAACCTATCAACTATCAATCCTGTATGGCTTTGCAGCCACTGAGCTTTTGCGAGCTCAAGCAGCAACTAGATCTAGTGTGATCGAAACAGCTTTCCGCATGCCTTCTCTAAGCGATTGTATGCTTACCACGCACCCACACCCACACACCCACCCACACACACCCACAACACACCGACACCCACACCCAACACAAACACAATCGCAAACGCAAACAAACACAAGAACACACAAACACACACACACACACATACAAAAGCGAGCGAGCAAGCGAGCGAGCGAGCAAGCAAGCAAGCAAACAAACACAAACAAGCAAACAAACAAGCAAACAAACAAAAAAACACAAACACAAAAACACAAAATCACGCACCCACGCACCCACGCACCCACGCACCCACGCACCCACGCACCCACGCACCCACGCGCCCACGCACCCACGCACCCACGCACCCACGCACCCACGCCCCACGCATCCACACACACACACACACAAACACGCACACACGCACACACACACACACACACACACACACACACACATACAAAAGCGAGCGAGCAAGCGAGCGAGCGAGCAAGCAAGCAAGCAAACAAACACAAACAAGCAAACAAACAAGCAAACAAACAAAAAAACACAAACACAAAAACACAAAATCACGCACCCACGCACCCACGCACCCACGCACCCACGCACCCACGCACCCACGCACCCACGCGCCCACGCACCCACGCACCCACGCACCCACGCACCCACGCCCCACGCATCCACACACACACACACACAAACACGCACACACGCACAC
>CAUJNA010000331.1:0-62792 GCA_963377175.1 Effrenium voratum | reverse complement strand
ACGCACGCAGCCCGCACGCACGCCGCCGCACGCACGCACGCACGCACGCCCGCCCGCACGCACGCACGCAACGACACAGCTCGCACGCACGCACGCACGCACGCACGCACGCACGCTCGCACGCCGCACGCACGCACGCACGCAGCACGAGCACGCACGCAACGCACGCACGCACGCACGCACGCACGCACGCCAAGCACGCACGCACGCAGCACGCACGCACGCACGCACGCACGCACGCACGCACGCACGCACGCACGCCGCACGCATCGCACGCACGGCACGCACGCACGCACGCACGCACGCACGCACGCACGCACGGCACGCCGCAGCACGCACGCACGACGCACGCACGCCACGCACGCACGCACGCACGCACGCACGCACGCACGCTCGCACGCACGCAGCACGCACGCACGAACGCACGCACGCACGACGCACGCACGCACGCACGCACGCACGCACGCACGCACGCACGCAGCACGCTCGCACGCACGCTGCAGCGCGCGCGCACGGCGCGCGCGCGCGCGCGCGCGACTCACACGGCCTACTCCGCACAACGCGCGCCGCACGCTCGCAGCACGCACGCTCGCATGCACGCACGCACGCACGCACGCTACGCACGCCGCACGCACCACGCACCCACGCACGCACGCACGCACGCACGGCACACCGCACGCACACACGCAAACACGCCACACACGCAGACACGGCCCAACACGCGACACGCCCACAGCAGACACGCCACACGCAGACACGCCACCCGCGCGCCCACACGCCCGCCCAACGCCCGCCCACACGCCGCCCCGCACGCCCACCGCACGCCCACAGCACGACCCACACGCACGCCCACACGACGCCCACACGCTCGCCCACACGCACGCCCCCACACGCACGCCACACGGCTAGCCACAGCACGCCCCCAACACGCGCGCCACACGCGCGGCCCACACGCGCGCCACGACGCGCGCCCACTCGCGCGCGCGCCCACGCGCGCGCCACTGCGCGCGCCCCCGCGCGCGTCCACGCGCGCGCCACGCGAGCGCCCACGCGCGCGTCCCCCGCGCGCGCCCACTGCCGCTGCCCAGCGCGCGTCCGCCACGCCCGGCCCGGCCCGCCCGCGCACCGCCCGCCCGCCCGCCGCCCGCCCGCCCGCCCGCGCCGCCCGCCCGCCGCCCGCCCGCCCGCCAGCCCGCCCGCGCCCGGCCCGCCGGCCGCCCGCCGCCCGCCCGCAGCCGCCGCCCGCCCGCCGCCGCCCGCCCGCAGCCGCGCACGCCGCCCGCCGCCCGCCGCCCGCCGCAGCCCGCCCGCCGCCGCCGCCCGCACGCCGCGCCGCCGCCGCCCGCCCGCCGCCCGCCGCCGCCCGCCAGCCGCCCGCCCGCCGCCGCCCGCCCGCCGCCGCCGCCCGCCGCCCGCCCGCCGCCGCCCGCCCGGCCCGCCCGCCGCCCGCCCGTCCCGCCCGCCCGCCCGCCTGCCCGCCCGCCCGCCCGCCCGCCCGCCCGCCGCCGCCGCCCCGCCCGCCGCCGCGCGCCCGCCCGCGCGCGCCGCCGCCGCCCGCCCTGCCCCGCCCGCCCCGCCCGCCCCCGCCCGCCCCGACCGCCCCGCCCGCCCCGCCGCCCCCGCCCGCCCCGCCCGCCCGCCCCCGCCCGCCCGCCCGCCCGCCCGCCGCTCCGCCGCCGCCCCCCGCCGCACCGCCGCCCGCCCGGCCGCCCGCCCGCCCGCCCGCGCCGCCCGCCCGCGCGGCCCGCCCGCCCGCCCGCGCCGCCGCCCGCGCCCGCACCGGCCCGCCCGCCCGCCGCCCGCCCGCCCGCCGCCGCCCGCCGCCCGCCAGCCCGCGCGCCCGCCCGCCCCCCGCCCGCCCGCCCGCCGCCGCCCGCCCGCCCGCCCGCCCGCCGCCCGCCGCCCGCCCGCCCGCCCGCCGCCCGGCCGCCCGCCCGCGCGCCGCCTGCCCGCCTGCCCGCCCGCCGCCCGGCCCGCCGCCCGCCCGCCCGCCCGCCGCCGCGCGCGCGCGCGCGGTGGGGGGGGTTGGTGCGCGCGCGCCGCGCGCCACGGTCCAACACCCACAACACACACACAAGCACACAAGCACACAAGCACACAAGAACGCACACACACACACACAATCAAGCACACACAAGCGCACAAACAAAAACACTGACACACAAATTTGCATGGTATTTGGGAGCCATGTGTGGCGTTTTAATCATTCCAGTTGCCCAAAGGACCGGGAAAAATGGTGAACCTTTTGGGGCCATGACTAAACATGGATCCAAAAGGTTATTTCAGCCTGTGACGAGTCAAACGGCCATCAAGCAAAACACTACTCTGGGTGGACAAAATCCTGTATCAGTTGGGCTGGATAAAGCCCTATGAAAACTGGGATGACCACCTACCAACTGGTGCAGGATTTTGTGCATCTACAGTATGAGGAGATATATTTTTTTTGTCCAGGCTAACAAGCAAGCTCGGCCAAGTCTTCTGAACGGGTGGGAACGCCTTTTTGGAGGGATTCAACGCGCTATAAAGGAAAACCTACGGGAAAGCTGATTCCAAACTTCAACCTGAGGCCGGAGGACCAGGGCCGTCTGCCCAACGGCACCTTCATGTGTTTGGACGGCGTGGCGCGCACAGGGGACTGGGAGAAGGCCAAGAGGCGAGGGGGAAGGCCGAGGGGGCGCAGCCGACATCAAAGCTTCTATCATTAGGATTGTAAACAATGCCTGTCGCCCTGAAGCATGGGTTGAATGTTTTGTGTGGTTTCAGAACCATTAGACATTGTTTTTTTAGTGCATCAGCCATGCCCGTTCACTGCTTCTGGGCGAAACTTGAAAACATGGCGCCCTGGCGCCATCAGCACCCGATTCTTTTAGTATTTCTCTGCGTGTCTGGGAAGACCCATGCCCCTCGGAAGCACACGTCACGACGCATCACGGGCCTTTATTTGGCAGACGACGTCAGTTGGCTCATATCTCATTGTACGTGTTGTTGTGTTTTGCCTTGGCAGAGACTTGAAACAGCCGAGCAGGGCTGAAGCTGTTCTGCCTCGCAGAAAACACAGCAAACAACAAATGCCGAACCTGCTTGCGCCTCACGACATTTCATTCTGATTCAGCTTCTGTAGCATCACGGTATTTAAGCAGCTTGTCAAAAGGACATGCAAGAATTCCTTGTGACCAAATTCCTTGGACCAGCCAGAAGTCCAGTCTTGTTCATCCTGGCTGCTCGTCAGAAGAAACCATTAGTTTCACCAACCACCAGCGAAAGAAGCAACTAATCACCACCAAACTCCAGTAAGGTGTGTTTCTTCCTCTTGCAAGTCCCTTTTCTAGTGCGAGTGGGGATCGGGACGCAGGGAGAACCCCGATGACCTCAACTGGCTTACGGAGTGGGTGGTGGCAGCGCGCACCGGCCAGCTCAAGCTCCTCAGCCCGCAGCGAAGCTCCAAAGGGATTGACAATCCAAAGGAATTGACAACGGGACTTCTGAACATGCCGCTGTTTGTGGGGAATTTGAGGGTGGCACAGTTACAAAACTTAGTGGATACCTTCTGAGGGTGGCAGCAAGTGTCAGCAGTGCCCGTTTGTGGGTATGGCATGCCGGTGTGCCTTTGCGCCCGCAGTGACACATTTCAGGGTAGCTGACTTGTGGATGTGATGAAACTTGAGGCCCTCCGCCTCGTTGGCTCCAATTTGGTGCAGACCGTCTTTTTCCAATAAAGTCCAAATCGTTTTCGCCCACATGGGCTTGTACGGGATCCCTCAAACGGGTGGCTTAGGCTTGCTTCTGAAGCATTCCCCGCAAAACTTCCCATGGCTTTGTCGGCGCCAGGAACTGAGAGCCGGCTGGCTGCTGCCGCTGCCGGGTCTTCGTGCGGTAAAAAGCAAAAGGGCGATGGGGCAATGTGTCCGGCGGCTTTGCAGGGTTCGTTGCCAAGTGTTCAGCATAAGCCACAGACGCGACATCACCCGCAACCATGAGGGACACTTGTTTTCCTATAGGCTAAAGCAACCTCAGCCACAAGAGTATCTGGGAAAAACATTCAGGGCGTTTCAGGGATAGGGAAGGATTGCAGCGCTGACTGACCACTATGTCATGGGAAATGACACTTATTTTGGGCATCACAAATGCCTTGCACCTACTGACCTTCTCCTGCGTGCCATTGTCATGTGCTCAAAGCTTGCTGCAACAGGGGGTCCGTCCAGCAAATGATTTGTGACCGTCATGCTCTCACCCAACCCCACCCTTTTTGGCCAGCTCCTTTTCAAGCACTATTCAAGGCAACATCCGCGCAGTCGCAGTAAGCGGCTGTGGTGAACTAACCCTAGTGAGACATATCAGAGATACCGTGGATGGACGAAATCCTGCACCACCTAAGGACCCCTGGAATGATGATTCCCTTGTAGATGCCAACCAACAATGGTTTGCCATGGTTTCAAAGTGGTGCAGAATTTTGTCCATCCACAGCATGAATCAATCATCCAAACTTGTGGCCGTTGGCAGATTGGCAGATTGTCTTTCTGAGGCCGAACGTGATCCTGCTGCTAGATGCCTTCTTCCATGTGGTGATTTGGCGCGGCCGCGTGGATGAAAATTGTTCCGCCTCTTCAATTGGCTTGTAGCCTTTGACTAGAAAGAGGGCGGTGAAAGACTAAGCCGGCCACCACTCTGAAAGGCTAGGCCGGTTATGTAACACGCTCCATGGGGGGAGCTGTGAAGTACCAAGGTGAGATGATCCAAGCTTGGTACGATGCCGGCTACCAGGCCTGCGTGAAAGCGCTTGCCATTTGGTCATTGGGGTGTCTCTCTCTTTTTTCGAGGGACCCCCTCTTGGCATGGTTTTCGGGGGAAGCCAAATTTGCGATGTGTGGGTCCCCCCATTTTCAAGCACTCCAAGATGTGCATCTGATTCCTGCGCCCCTCGCCAGGAGAAGGAGGAGTACGCCAATTTCAAGGCGCCCGGGCGATTCAATGCCGACGCCATGGGCGAGACCGAGATCTATCTTCTCGGCCCGCGGAACCCGGAGAAAACCTACACCCCCGGGTTTGTTTTCAAGACTCATAGAAGCTGACACGGTTGTGGAAGACAGCCCTCTTGAAAAGAAACTCGGTCTACTTGCATGCGTGTTGCAAAGATTCTGAACCAAAATCCCACACTCTGAACCAAAGTTGAAACCCCTAGACCAAACCATCAACCAAACTTAAAACTCGAATCCGGACCTTGAACCCTCAGTCAAAACTGAAAGCCCAAAACCACAAATCCCACGCACTAAGCCGCGCCCTCTGAAGCCTAGATGAGTTGCAACACTGTAAGCAAACGACTCCATGATGGGGGGGGTGGCACCTCCTTGTTGTTTATGGTGGGTACAATTCGCGGGCTGGTGGGATACAAGGATGAAGCAAGCGTCACAACAAGAAGGTTGGCTCCGCTTCTCGGTGTGGTTTCCTTGAAGCGGGATGCCACCAGGAAGCTATTCTTGCAAGATGGAATGGGCCGAATTTTGATCAGTCAGAAGTACCCAGGTATCTGCGAGGAGCAGTGGCTAGTCTTGGTGTCGACCAGCGGAATTTCGGCAGGAACCGCCGAGTTATTGAAGGTCGACCATCAATGTCTCTCGCTGTTTCCCTGCTTTATCTATCAAATCGACACCCTCCAAATTCCTCTCTCATTTAAAGGGAGCGCCCCAAAAGTTTTTTGGAGAACCCCTCAAAATGCAACCACTTTGCATATACGGGTTTAAGTGGAAAGACCCGTTTCCCTCTAGGGTTTCGGATTTCTATGGGGTCAGGGTGCATCCGAGCAGGCGCTGCTGACGGCGCCTGCAGAGGATGCCAAGCACATCCTCTCGGATCGATTTCCTGCCCCTTGGGTGGAAAGAGGTGCAACCATAGCCAGCTCAGCACTGGCAACGTAGAAATCTTGGCTGTTCAGTTTGCGTGTCTTTCAATACATGGCAGCGGGAGTTTGTATTTCGGGTCGGTGTGCCACCCAGGCGTGGGGGGTATGGTCTTGATTGCACTCGGTGGATCTCCATGTAAGCATCTACGTTTTACTTTGTCTTACTCGGACACAGGTTACACAGGCTACAAATTTGACCCATATGTAACAGAGGCTCTCCCCGGCCAAGAGTCTTGAGACTAACTCCGAGGTGCCCAAGTTCATCCAGACCAACGCGGGGGGATCTCAGGCGCGCTTCTTGACCTCCAAGGCCGGGGACCTGAGCCCATAGCACTGGGAGACGTAAAACACATGTATAAACTGTGTGTGTGTGTGCTTCTGTGTTTTTGCGTGTGTGTGTGTGTGTGTGTGTGTGTGTGTGTGTGTGTGGGTGTGTGTGTGTGTGTGTGTGTGTGTGTGTGTGTGTGTGTGTGTGTGTGTGTGTGTGTGTGTGTGTGTGTGTGTGTGTGTGCGTCTACCTGCCCCTCAAGCTCGAATGAAATTACCCAACCGGAGGAGCCAGGCTGACACGAATCCAAAGCGGGGCGTCTATGAGTTTGAGATGTTCCTTATCACCCCGACACGTCAACCATTTGATTCAATTTGTATTTGCTGCTTGCACCTTGTGTTCTTGTGCGTGACCGTGCCAGGGTTGGCAATAGGCGTGAAGAATCTCTTTCAATGAGCAACCTTGAGCACAGGATGGTTGTTTGGGTTGTTTCAGCTGCGCGAGGTTGGAGACTGCTTGAGCACGAGGAGGGCGTTCTGTCTAAATGTTTCGAATTTATGGTGTTGTGCCCAACCCCCTAAAACGGAACTGGGCCCCTCCCCCCTCCCCACCCCGCGCCAGCGGCCGCCCCCTACTAGCCTACTGTATGACTGTATGAGGGGCCGTTGTATGAGGGTAAGCTGCTTAAGATGCACTCAGGTGAATCCATCCCAGACGCACAACTCTGGTGGGGCAGGCGCCCCGTACCAGGGGCAATCAGACTCCTCCGCCCCGGCCTCAGCGGAGACTTGTTTCTTTTGTTTTTGTTTGACTGGTGTGCCTGGGCCAAGATGGAAAACACCGGTCCCCCACAAAGAAAAGAAACAAGAAACAAGAAAACAACCAGAAGACGATGGGGGACTGCCCAAAAACGGATCTGGAAGTAGCCGGGCTTGAGGGCTGCGACCTCACGAGACACCGCCGTCCAAAGCAAAGCACGGCGCGCTGCCCATGCGACGCCCGTTGGGCCGCCAGGTTCAAAGTCTGGTGCGCCCAAATTTGGCCTGGGCCAAGGGTCTTGATACACGTGGGATTCCGTTTTTGGCAATCTCAGGCGCCGCCGGGAAGCTCTGCGCTCAGGTGGTCATCACTGACGATGTGTCTCTGAAAGTGTTCATGGAGCACCTCATCAGGCCCACTTTGGTCTGACGCCATGTTCAAATGATAGAACATCGTGGAACAACACCAAGCCGACCACTAGCCTATGCACCACTTTCGTTGTCAAGACAAGTCGTGATGTGTTTTGTCCGCTGGCAGCCACTTCTTGTCCTCGAGAAGGTCAAGTAGGCAGCCACTGACACATCAGATGTGTTGGGTTTGCTTGATGATGGATGGCGATAGCAAGGCATCCTTCAGAGTGGTGTTTATGTGACTTCCAATTGGCCGGTCTTGCGCAAAAGCATGGGCTGCCCCAGTGACTTTCAGAAAGTTGTACCAACGCTATGTGACTAGCTATTGATTGACCGTGGTGCTCAGAGGGAATGAGATTTCCGGGTGCTCTGCTGGCAGGTTGGCGGTTCAGTCCTGAAGGGCCCTGAGCAAAGCTTTGAGCGATTGCCGAGCGCGTTGTAATGCAGCACGCTTGCTCGGCGCAATTTGGTAGCGTGTTGGGGGATCTGGCCGGCTGGCCGACTCCAAGCCAAGTGAACATCGAGTGCCCCCAAGAAACTCCAGGAAAGCAGCACGATGCGTCAACGAGGGGGGGGTGTTTACCGGGAAACTCGCAAATGTCTCTGCTTCCAACACCCTTCGCGCTTTTCCGGCTTTCCCTTCTTGTTGGCTTTGGGGGGGGGGCGATGTTAACATTCGTTGTTGAGTAATTACTCGTAGCACAATCAGCAATTGGAGCTGTCACGCAGTCCACTGGACATGCAGACCCTTTCCGGTAGGGCATTCGCGTCCATCTGCTTCATATTGCTACTTCGATTGGTTCGACAACCCTGCAAGATTACTGGCTAATTGGTCCGTGGTATTTAGACAGTTTGCTGGCAGTGGCTTCGCAGGCTATTACAGGCGATCCCACTGCGGCTTTCGTGTTTCACATGTCTGTTTGCTTTGCAGGACATGGCAGAAATCAAGCACCCGGTGAGAAAAGAACACAAAATACAAACAGCAATGAGGGTTCAATCGCAGTGCCTACTTTCTTCCTCGTTCTGGAAGGTAGACTCAGCTTCTGTATTTTCCAATCGCTCTTGGCATTGCGCTTCAAAGACGCAGGCAGCCTGTGATAAGCTTCCTGCATGTGACGTGGCAACAATCGCTGCATCTCGTCTGAAACTTCTTTGCTCCAACAGCCCGAAATCTTGTGGAAAGCAAAGCAAACGAAGATCCCCAGACCCATTTGCCAGTCGAATGCAGATGAGGTTGAAGCGCGTACTGGCGACGACCACAGCATCCCCACTTTGTGCGTGGCGAATCCTCTTCATTTTCTGTTGTGCCCAGGGGTGCTGTGCTCTCATGAGAGCTCGCAGATGGCTCATCAGCCACGCAGATCAGGAACCAGACCGAGCTAAAGCCTTGGTTCAAAATGCATTTGCCCGAGAGGCAACAGGTCCATTTCATTTGCCAACCAAAGCCCGCGCAAATTCGGCAACATGCGCCTGTCTTCCAACATTGCGTCTGCTGGCAACGGCATGTCCACCACAAAGCCACAAAGCCTGGTTGTGGCTGAAGCGCATGTCTGCTCCAACGCCTAAGCTCGACTGCCAATGCTATCTCTATTTGCACTTTGACGGCCCATTGGCCCATTCAGTACTTGCAATTAAGGTCTTGAAGCATAAAACGGACGATTGCCAAGAGTTTACAGAGATTCAAAGTCTGAGACGTCATATCTGTGGCCGCATGAAACATCCTGCTTGCAAAAACGACCGAAGCAGGCGAAACCGGTTGCCTCAATGAGCGTTTTTTTTTGCTTCACAGAGAGAAAGCCAAGTCGCGTGCAGAAGTTTGTGCTCGGTTTTCGACTACCGACAAGGCAAGCTTTTTGTTGACTTTTGGTTTCATCTGGTTTGAGTCGTGAGCGCCACAAACTTGGCTTTGCTGTGGAGACTTGCGCATGCTGTGTCAGGTTTCTTTTGCGCCTTAGCCAAGCGTGGTTTTTGGTTCTTGCAAGAGCAGTCGCTGGGTGTGCAAGTGTAAGATTGCCTACGACAACTCCTGATATCCTTTGGTGCTCAAATTGGAAGTGCCAAGGCGCCTCGCATGTGCTACCCGAAGTTCTCGCACACCTTGCTAGGACTCCACTCGTAGCATGGAGCTGTGGGCACGATGTCGGACTGGACCTATGAGATGCTGCGATATGCCTTCAGCTGGAATGACGAGTCCAGCGAGAAGGCACCTTGCGCCAGACGGCCGGCCAGTGGATAGCAACACTGCTGCGAAGGTGGTCGACCTTTTGCAAGCCCAACCCAGGAAAACACTTGAGGTGTGGCCTTTTTTGAGTCTGCAATTACAAACATAGTCTGACATTGACATAGAGATCTGAACGTCACCCGGCATTTCATTTCTTATATCTCCCACTCTTTGTCGCGGGCCTGTGTATAACGATCACTCCTCCAGCCCCGGTGCCACGTCACGGGCGAGGCCCTCAAGTATGTGGTCAACGGCCGCAGCCCCGCGGAATCGATGTCGGAGTTCCAGATGCTGGACATCTTGCTCCTGACCGTGCTCACCGAGAAGGCCCAGCCGAAGAAGGGGGGGGGGGGGCTCAGGGGTGCGAGCGTGCCTTCTTCGTGCACAGTGCCGGCAGGCATCTGCTAGCCTTGGGCGTTTACGGGTAAATCATCCTTGTAGTGGATCTGATTGCCTAAGATTCAAGCCGACCTCACCGGTACCCTTACCGATAGCCAATCAAGCAGCAAATTTGCTTCCGTGAGCGTTCCCAATTTGAAACCACATGTCTTAGCAGCATTACGGTAGTTGTTTACAGCAAGCAGAACAGCAAGATCTATCAACTTTGCTCTTGTCGCGTGTCTCTCGCCTTGTTTATCCTAGCTTTCTTCGGCACTCTTTCCCAGTCTTCTCTTGGTCCTCCTTTTCCTATATGTTTTATGCACATGTGTTTTCGATTATGAGCTTGAAAGCTTGAAGGCTGTGGGACTACGGGAAGAATAGAGGAAGGCTATTGGAAGGCTGCAACACGGGAAGGGTGCGGGAAGAATCGGGAAGACAGGTCGGCATAGTTCTGCCATGAAGGATTACTTAGGACAATGAACTAGGGGTTCATGCATCATGGATGTGACACGGACCCCTTTTACAAACTTCGACGCGCCGACAAAGGGGCCCTGGAGGATGAGGTGGAACGAACCTCCGCCTTGGTCTTTCTCGAGGAGCATGGGAAAAGCCTCATCTTCGACGAGCAGCGCTTGCACAAGGTTTACTTTGTGCTCGAGAACATCCTCGGCTCGCCAGTAGACGGGCAGGGCATGACCTACTCCTTGAAGTCGCAGGCGCGTTTTTTTCTTCTTCTTGTCTTGTGTTTTTGTTCTGTTTGTTTTTTGTTTAACGTACATGTTTGCGCAGAACTAGCGACATGGAGCCGCTCCGCAATTGCGCAAGCGGAGCAACAGGCTTTACCTGCGTGCAAACTGCAAACACGTGGCAGTTCTTATCCCTTTGGGAAGTTGTTGGCTTTCAGGTCGCCGCATCTATGTGCTGTTTTTAGCGGCATGATGTCTATTCCTCCCATAGCATTGGCACCCGAAACTTTCCCCTGAATCTTTCCCATATGTTGGGAGGTGTTTGGCTGCAAGCGTGGGGTATATTACCACATAGACGCCATTGCACAATTACACAAAGGTGACAGAGACTGTATACACATCGAATACTCCATTGTGCTTATCCGCACCTTCTGCGCGGCTTATTTGGGCATGGGTCAAAAATAGGTACTCCAAATGGAACCCTGGTAAGTGGAAACATGGACCAAAACTTGCGGTCCAATTGGTTCAATTTCGACCCATACCCATTTGGCCAACCACGGGCCGCGTTCATTTCTTTTCCTTCGGTGCTTCGGTGCTTCGGGGGAGGTGCTGGTGACCTACACGGCGCTGCTGATCCAGTTCAACACCTTCGAGACGGACGTCGCGCGCTTCGAGGGCTTCGTGGACCTGCTCTACTCCATCGCCCCTCGGATTCCTCCGGTTGGGCGCAACGGCCACCCGCACCACCCGCGCGCGAGCGCGCGCGCGCGCGCTCCAGACGCGGGCCGGGAAAGGGGGGGGGGAAGTTCTTCTTGGGCCAAAAGAAAGGCGAGATGTGGAAAGTCGGGGTGGCTCCAAATGAAAGGACCCAGCAAAACAGAAGGCGGATGTTGGGTGTGTCTTTCTACAAGCTGGTGTTGGGCCTCAACTCGCTTCCAGGGTCGGGTGCTGAAGCTAATCCGCCAGACAGTGGTTTTGCTCCATCGTCCCGACCTTTGCAAGAAACCCGCAGGTTTTCCGGAGGTGTCCACCGAGATTAAGATAGGTGTGGGGTGTAACTTCCATTCAAGCCAAGCAGTTTAGAGGCAATTCAATCTTGATATCATTTCAATGGATTCTTCATAGCCGCTTACAAGGGACTCTATGTTGAGGATGCAGCTATTTTGAGACAATCCGCTACGTGAGGCATAGCGGGATTCCACTGGTTCGATCTGGTTCTTATCATTGCAATCTTTGTCTTAAGAAAAAGGCAATGTCGTTGACGCCTTCCCAATCTCGGCTCATGTTCAGAGGGGTTTGGCTGGGCATGGTTGGCGCCACGCCAGTTTTTTGTTGAACGGAACAACGAAGACATCTCTGACTTGGCTCCTTGGCAGGGGGCAAAATCTGAACCACCCAGCCCTGGTCCCCGGTAAAGATTGTTTCAACAATAAGTTTAGACGTAGACAAGGGTTTGGCCCAACCTGCTCGGCTCTCCTTGGCTCTCCTTGGCTTTTGGGCTTGTGACAAAGTTAGATATCCCGGCTTCCCAAGGTGAACAGGGTACCGAGCCCTCACCACACACCCCAAGGTCCGGGGGCCCGTTTCACGTGCTCCAACTAGGCAGGGTCCAACTAGACCCACTTTCAAAACCCATGTGTGTGTGTGTGTGTGTTTTGCGAGTACACCAGGTAACCCTTATGCTTGTTTGGATTGGCGGTTTGGGGATTTGAACAATCCAAGCCACCAAACGGAGGGAAGCTGAATTGGGACACCACAAGGAACAGCCTCTGGGCCACCCATGGGCTACCCAAGGGCTGACTTATACATATATATATATATATCATATTTATCTATCTCTCTCTCTCTCTATATATATATATATGTATGCATAGATTGAATATGTATACTGCCAAATTTCGCGAGATAGTCACTTCCAGGCAGTTTTGGGACTCACTTTTTGAAGCGTGGTGCGAATGAGACACATGCACTTGGGTTGAATCTGAAGGTGGTGGGTCGCACGCGTTTCAGCACAGCTGGTTTGGTCAAGTCTCAAGGCTGCACACTCATCAGATCACATGAATTTACACGTAGTTGTTTCATCAAGCTTTGGGCCATTATAGGAACCCAGATTCAGGTCAGATCCATGAATTTCAGCCTGTTGCATGAGGCAACCCACCAACATAAGAAGAGCAAGACAAAGCCAATTGAAAAGGTGCATATGATGACTTATGTGCTTTCACTCGGTTACATGGCTGTCACAGCGCCTCTCCCTAGCGCTGGCCATGTCGGCAGAGGCCGTGAGGCCGGAATTGCAAACAGACCACGTCTGATGGGTTGACTGTTGTGCCGGCGGGCAAAGTGGACCGTCAAACAACATGTTGAGCCTTCAAGCTTCAGACAGGGAAGGGCCGGGAAGGGTTGTAGTTGTTTATGAACATCCGCGCAGGTCGTGGGCATCGAGACAACTTGAAAGTAGAGTTCGGGCGGCTGGCATCTCTTGTGATCACTGCTGCCAATGTGGGATGAACCTAGGACGCGGTTGGTCCGATGGAAAAATGAGTGCTGAGCAAGATTTCGAGACTTGGCCACCAGCGCACACATTTTCAACCAACCCATCATTTAGCCTTCTTGAGGATGTCGCCTTGGCGGACTCAGCCAAGCAAGCTCACCACAAGCAAGGTGATTGTTGGACTCAGCTCAGGATCTGTTGCGCGGTGAAGACATGGATGCCTCGAAGTGTCAATGAATAAGACAACGCGCTGTGTTGTCCAATGACTCAATAATGAGATGCGAGACGTGTTGAGAACTGACATCAAATCATGTCAGCGCTGCATTTCCCTGACCACGGGGTTTACTCACTGGCAAGTGATTGAAGCGTTAACCGACTTGCTGCCTGCGCTGGCCTGGCCTGCGCACCTGCGCAAGCTCAGCGTTGCGCATGTTTTGGAGAGTCGATTTAGCCGCCGCTGGAGGGCCCGACAACTCATACAAACTCAGGGCGTAACGTTATTCGACGTCTGTGTGGGTCCACAAAGTCCTTTTCATGTGTTTCTGCTTGGGTTGCGAAGGCGCCTGAGGAGTGGGCTCTGCAGAGAGCAGCAGAGCAGAAGGAGCGGCCCAAACTAAATCAACACCAAACTTAAACTCTGTAGAAATCAGACAAACCCAAGCCTTGCGTGAGAGGTTCTCATTATGGAGGGTCTCCGTGAAGTTCTCTTCGAAAGCCCCCTTGTCGAAAAAAGCGATGGTTTTCAGTGTTCGGTTGACAATTAAACTGAAGGCGCGTGGTGCCATCATGGCGCATTCAGCATTTTGCAGTTGGCCGCAATTGTTGCATCATGTCATGGACATGGCCCCCATTGCCGATCGTTTTTGTAACTTTGGGAGACTGCTGTCTGGACGATGACTTGGCGACACTCCCGGCGTCATCAGCAACACTGTGATAGTTCACTTACCTTCTTTGTGTCCCACCAACACTCCTAAGCAACCCCGTCGTGGTGCGTTTAAATTTGTGAGCTTTAAATGAACCGCGCCTCTCCCCGCGCCAGCGTCGCGAAAAGCGGACGCCGGGGCGCCGGCGCCGCCCATTGTGGTTCATTTACGTGACTTCTTCTTGCCAAGTGGCAACACTAAGTGCCAGTCGTTCTGGGTGTGCCTTGATTGGATGAAACCATCAGTCCAAATTAATCGAATCTAACCTGAACATTGGACTAAATGCCCATACCAAAACGGGCAGCAGTTTGACAACATAAGCCATGAATCTGGGACTTGCAAACTATTCGCTGGGAGGAGGACGTATGACTCAAAGGACGCAGAAGATCAGTCACGCTGGCAAGGGAGGGTGTGGCCAGGGAACATGTGGTTGCTTGGTTTGCTTTTATGGGCCCGGTTTTGCACATGCTAGCAGTCTCCAACTATTTAGATTTTCAGGGTGGCGCGGGTCAGGGGGTTGCAATGTGTCCGCAAAAACAGAGTGTCAGGATAAGGCGCGAAAATGCGACACTCAACCATACCTACCCATTGGCGTCTTGATTGGCGCACATTGCGCGCAAGACATCCTCAAACACCCCCCCCCCTTCCGCGGCAGATGATGGCTCTGCGTCACGGATGACGGTGGTGTCATTCAAGGCCAAGATCTGGGAGACGCCCAAAGACGGATCCAATAGTGCTAAGATGAGGTCTATGTAGAAGGCCGAACTTGTCAGTTTGCGAATAAGCTCATGAGTGACTTGAGCCACAATGCAAAGATCAAGTTCCTGGTCAAACGCCGGGGGGTGTGGTGATCTCCCGCCGACGAACTCCAACGAGCTTGTCCGCCCCACGAAATTTGGCAATGTGTGTTGTACCATGTTGTACCAATATACAAATATATATATATATATATATATATATATATATATATTTACACACATACATGTGGATGCGCCCAGCGACTCAGGCGAAGCACACCAACAAGTCTGCGGACCGGATCTTGCGGGCCTATGCTTGCGAGTGTCTGCATGAGCTGGAGAGCTGGCACCCAGGCACACAGAAAACACTCGAGAGCAAGAAGCGCTCTAAAAAGATAAGTGTGGCCGCGGTTGTCAACAATACGGAACCCCTGAAAAATGGGTTGCCCAATTGGTAAATGGAAACGTAGCTTGTCGGTGGAACCCGAAGTTTAAACCCGGGTTGCCCTTGAGCATTTTTTGCCGGGTAGCCACCTTTGTCGAATCAGTCTGCCAGGGCTCCTGTTCCCCTTGCTGGGAGAGGACTGGCAGGCTTCGGGAGGGGAGGGTGGCTCAGGCATGCCTGGTCTGAAATGGGGTTGTCTCAAAATTAGGGAACCCCCAAAACAGTTGCTTTCTTTTGGGACCCCAAAGGGGATTCCCCGAAAATCGGTCTGTGGTTCAATCAAGCCTTGTAAAGCGCGCGTGCATCATGAAACCCGGGTTCCATCATGACTAATGGTGTAGGGGCTCATGGTCTTTGATTTTTTGCCCTGGTAATTGATTTTGGAATGCATAGAGGAAACACATGGGGATGGAACATGAATCTTCTGCCTGTGGGCCATTCTGGGTGGCTGGATTGTTCTACGCCCATGTGGACCTTTCCTCACATGCCATTTCTGGTTTCGTCAATGGTTTCCTTCTCCACACAAGGTGTGCCCCTGACTCACGTCCGCAACACAACTCGAAACTCAGATCCTCTTGTGTAAACTGTGCATTATTCTGGAGGCCCATACCTTCCCGGTGGTGCCCCTTTTGGTGGGGACCTGATTTGTTTCAGAGGGATGCCTCTGATTGCTGATCCTCCGGATGTATCTGAAGTTCAAAATTAAGGCTCTTCCCTCCAGATATGTTTTGGCAAGACATCCAAGAAAGAGGCTTGCACATGGTTTGGATGCGAGTCTGGGACTGCGCGGAAGCTTTCCAGCAAAATCGTCCTGAAATATCGTGCTAATTGCTCGGGGAAGGACCGCTTCAGGGACCAGATGTGCAGTTTGGAATCGCCACAACTGAGTTTTTGCTTGTTTGACACACGAGCTTTCGCGTTTTTTTGGCAGGTTCCGCCCATTTGGGCTCAGGGAATGACGGCCACTAGCACCATCAGCTCAGTGGGCGCCAACACCTTGGGCCGCTTGGTACCCTGACTGCACAGGGGAAGGGGGGCTTGGAAATGGGCGTGAGACTGAAGAGGGACGTGAGGGATGTGAGGGTTGTGAGGGAGAGTGTGCGAGTTCACTGGTTCGTGGTGAGCTAAGAATAATTCCTTCCCCCCAAGATAGTGCGATTGGACAAGCGGTGGTGGCCATGGTTCGAAACTGCCAAAATCGAGGCCGTGGGAGGTGGCGGGAATAGCTAGGCTCTTGACCATTGAGAGCCAACCCCTCCCAGAAAAAGTTGTGAATGTCCACCTTGGCTTGATCCAAAACTGCCATCAGCTTCTCAGAGGCATTTTCAAGACTTTGTGTTGCCGAATGTGGCAACCTGCTCGAATGCACATAGCCTGTGCTTGTGGGATCTCCCGCGGGAGGGGGGGTCACTTTCTGCGTGGTCTCTGTGTGTTTCTTTGTGTTTCTGTGTCTTTCTGTGTCTGTTTCGTTTCTGTCGGTCTCTCAGTCTGTCTCTGTGTGTTTCTGTGTGTTGCTGTGTGTTGCTGTGTGTTTCTGTGTGTTTCTGTGTGTTGCTGCGTGTTTCTGTGTGTTTCTGTGTGTTTGTGTGTGTCTGTGTGTCTCCGTGTGTCTGACTAGTTGAGCCTTTGCCAAAACTCATTTTAAGCAGCAATAATGTTCTTTTTTGTTTGTGTCAGGGAATGATGTGAAGTACTCAATGGGCCAGTTGGATTTCCCAGCTTCTCATGCGAACATGGCTTGGTGACCGCATGAACTTGCCGGCCGGCCAGCAGTCATCGAGGGGTTTCGCCAGACTTGTTTCCCAATTGGCATTTCAGGTATTGCTGCCTTGAAACTTCTCACCCCACCAACGAGAAACTTAACCTTAGCCCAGGTAACGTTTCACCCGCCCAAAAGGGGAAACGATGAGGACCCCTGCTCGAGGTGAATGATGAGCTGCTGCACATCCAGGAGAGTTATGCGCGCCTCTTTTTCACCACGATCCAGCACTTTACCGAGCAGCTCCTTGGTACGTTGGATGGCGCAGGTATGGCGAAACATTCCCGGCACGTGGGTTCTCGACTGTGGATGGAAAAGCGAAACCCATTTCGCACCACTTTGAAACCATGGCCGAAACCATAACGTTGGTTGGTATTTACGTTGGGGAATCGAATCAGAAACCAGGGTGGATTTATTGTCCATCCACGTAGGTCAGGTAACAAGCGGGGAAGTTTGCACCGGCGAGCCGGGAGTCTGGAAGCCCGTGCCTGTCATGACTGGTGCTCTTGCAGCTACGCCTTGGATGTTTGTCAGTGGGACTGTGCTTTCTTACTGATGTTTGTCCCGGGCCGCATGGACAACTGCTGTCGCAGCCAGATTTGTTTCGTTTCTGGTTGCCTTGTCTCGAAATGGTGGTGAACCCGCAAAATGGGCGGTTTCCTTTTATTAGTTTTTTTCCCATCACAACCCCGCCAACTTCTGCCCCAATTTCTTGTAGAGGACCCATTAGTGCGGACCCCAAACATGGGTGGCTTCCCTTTGAAGCCATCCTCAGGAAGGGTACCCGCAAAAGACATCCCTCCTTTTTGTCAGGATACCCCTTTTTACTCTCCGATTACGATTGCAAGGCCCTTTTTCGCGGGCTCACCCTATTCTTTGGTTCCTGCTTCATACCGTCCAAGGGGATTCCTTTTGGTTTCAATTGAAAGCTCAAAGAGGGATTCACCCTCGGACAAAATCACACAACCCAACCAATACCAACTTTACACCATCCTCACCCTTGAACAATCTACTAAGCTACTATACATATACATATATACATATATATATATATAAGCAAAGTATCCGCCATGAATGCCAGACTTCAGGTTGGTGCAGGAGGCGTTGCGGCACCAGCCGGAGGAACGCCAGGAGCTGGATTTTACGCCCCTGGCCACCCCCGGCAGCTCGCGCCCGGGGACGCCGCCCGGGCTGACCCCACGGAACGGCGGGGGGATCCCCGCCAGCCCAGAGGCGGATGGGGAGGTTGGGAAGGGGGCAGGTTGGGGGAGGTGGGGGCAGGTGGGGAGGTTGGGCGGGGAGGTGGGGAGGTGGGGGAGACTGCCGAAGTCAAGGGGATGGGGCGGTTAGGAGGAGGTTGGGGGGAGGTTGGAAGGTTAGGAAATTTGCAGGCTTGTGGGGCGGGCAAAGGTTAACGGCCCGTGCCGACCATGTACCACGATTTTGGCTGTGCCTTGCACTGAGGTACCTGGTTGATGGGGATTTGTGGGGACCAACACCAGGCCCCGTAGACAAAACTGAGGATCCGTATCAAGGGCCTACGGTGGCCTCCCTGTGCCATGCAACCTAAATCACGACCATGCCTTTGTATCCTAAACCGGCGTCTTGTTTGAGCGATTTGGTCCTGTTTCAAGGGGAACCAACCATGGTTGTACCTGGCGACAAACCCATACCAGCAACTGAGCCACAATCAAAACCCGGGTAGATGAAGGTTAGTAAGGGACAATCCCAACCATAAATAGCTGCGGCCGCCATGGCCGCCTTCCTAATTCTTTATATGAGGTTCTGGGTCGATCGTTTTAATACCGGGTTTTGATTGCGACTCAGCTGACCTCCATTCCGCAATCACTTCTGCCGAGTCGATCCAGGCGGCGTGGGTGGCTCCACCCGCGCGCAGCGAAGCGGTGTTCCGCTTCCATATCCCGAGGAGCCCGGAAACGGTTCCCTTGAAACACGTCAAAAGTGTGGGCCACGGGAGCATGGGGTGTGCTTCCTGTTTGAGAGTTGGTGCTGCTGTTGGCGTCGTTGTAAAGCCGCTTAGTTTGGGGTGTCCTCCATTTTGATACATGTCTTTTTGAGAACTACATTGACCAACACGACAAGACTGAAGACACATTCCTTCTGGAGGTATGGGCAATCCTTTCCCCTCAAAACAAGTATGAGGACTTTTGAATATGCAAGGAGACCATGACCTGAATCTTTATGTGCTCGGTACCCTTGAACAGTGCGGTCTTGCAAGGAACTTGGATCTGCAACAAGTTGAGTTGTTCTGATGAACACGAACTGCAACAAGACCTGGAAAGTGATGGTGTTGAACGCCGTGATTGCTTCCAAAGTGCTGTCTGGACTAGAGACATTGGAGCCAACGGACTCAGTTGCAAGCCTCTTGAACACATTCCAATTGAAAGGGCTCCCCAAGATTCTTTAATTGCACGCCACGTACATACAAAGACAGCACAGCAGCGAGTATGAGTGCAGAGGAGCAAACGAGATTCTTCAGGCGCCTCCCCAAGGGCCAGGGCGAAAATTCTGCCCCTTCACCGAAATGCTGGAAGCCAGAAAGCTCCAAATTCCAGGACACGTTCTCAGAAGGGACAGAACTCATCCCCAACACCAAGTAGCGTTCGGCGCGCTCTGCCTAATAGGATCTCAGAGCTGGGAACGAGAGGGCGAGGCAGGCCGACCAAGGCCTCAGTAGTCTCAGCGCCTTGACGGGCTTGAGGGGTGCCAGGCTCATCCCTCATCCCAGTTCAATTAGAGGAGTGCTTCCTCCAAAACGGAAACATCCCCTCATTCCCCCCCTCCCGGCCCAATTCATCAATTGCCCCTGCCCATTTTGAAAGAGATTCCTCCGACAGAAAATGCGTGGTTTCCTTTTGGTCGCCATTATCCGACAGTCTCAAGGCTACCGACGTCCTGGCGGTATACCCTCCCACCCGCGCGACGGGCCGGCAGGAACTGCCACGGGGGGCCCGAGTTTGCCTTCGACCTGGCGGCGGAGCAGACGCCCCCCCGGTTGCCCAGGACCCAGTTTCGAGGTCGAGCCGGCTTTCACGGCAGATCTCTGGAGCGATTTTTTTGTTTGGGTTCCGGACCCGCTTGAAACGGTCAAAACAAGCTGACTGAGCATGCACAAAGAGATTGACGAGGAGTCCGCCTTCACCCCCTAACTGTGCCTTCTCGGGTTTGATTTGTCTCTCGCAAATCACTTGGACCCCTGCTTCCCGGCTCGAGTTTGCTTCTTTTAGGTAAGATCCATCTCCAGAAAGTGAGCCAAACCTCATTAGCTTTACTTGGGGACGCTTTCTTCAGTACACCATGACTTTGTTTTGGTGGACCCTGGGCTGATGGATAGTGGTAGGAAGTCCTGTGACTCAGAAAAGGAGAGCAGTGCCCCGGAGCGGTCTGCCAGGAAATTGGTGCGGACCATGACCCGCAGCATCGGCTTGGTCTTGGATGCCATGCCCACGCCGCTCCGCTTCGAAGCTCCGAGCGGGAGGCAGCCATTTATTGGGAGGGGAAAGAAGGAGAAGGCCCCAGAAACAAACAAGTCAGGGATGACCATTGGTTGGAAAGCCACTAAAAAGGTGACATGCCCCAACTCAATGGGAAAAGCAACCCATGGTCAGTGGGGGACCAGGCGTATTGAGCAACCCCCATCTTTGGAGCCAGGCGGAGGATGACACTTCGCTTGTATGTTTCCGACTCAAAATTGCTGGTCAAAACCTTGGATCTATGATTCATGATTTTGTTTCAGGAAAGCAGGGTGTTGGATCTTGCCCCTGTAAGCCTTTGCTTCTCGGTTTCACACTGGTGATGTCTTTTGCGCGTAATCAAATGGAATACTATTACTACACAATTGTGTTTTTTGAGGGTACGATTTTCGGGGTTGGTTTCAAGGGAAACCAAAGGGACACCACCTCTTCCTTTTTTTTTTGGGGGGGGGGGGAGGCTCTCCTATTTATACACATACCTACTACATATACATTTTCCGACCTTGTGCACGATGTAACATGAAAAGGGAAAGAATGCTCTACGTTCACTCGGCAAAATCAGACGCATCTGATTCTCTGGCAACTTGGCCGCCAAGACTCTAGGAGAATCATATATTCGAGCCTGCTCAAAGTTCCCCCCCCAAGTGTCAGCAAGCAGAGAGCTTTGGGAACTGTTGCCGCTGCTTGTTTCCTGTGTGACGGTGACGTTCTTCTGGGCCGGATCAGGTCAATGCTTGGCTTGAACGGCAGCCCTCTCTCTCATACCATGTTTTATCTGTGACTCAACTGAGTGTACAAACGATGTGGTTTTCTTTTTTGGGTTCTGAAACCCAACGGAGGGTACCCTGAAAACCCACATCTGCCTAAGGTCCTCCTCCTGGACCAAGATCTTCATCGCAGAGCGCCTGAGTTTGTTCGTGCGGGTGCTGGCGTTGCCGCAGCGGGTGGTCTTCCACCACTTCAGCCCGCTGCTGCACGCGTCGAGGCCATTCCTTGCGTAGGAAGGCTAGGTAATGTTGACCAAGGATTAACAAACCCGTCCCATTATTAGGGGGGTAACGGTGATGAATCCCCACTGAAAGGGGACACCCCCTATGAATCAACCAGGGGTTTATTAATCCGGGGTAAGCATTATTGGGGGGTGGGGGTGGGTGGGTGACTCATTCTTGGAATTGCATGCGTGCCTCCTTTTCCCTTTTGGGAGAGAGACAGGGAATTGGGACCTCCCCCACTTCCCTCCCCGGCGGGATGTCGAGGCCCTCGCTGCTGCATGCCTTCATGGTGGTGAACGCCCTCTTTGCCAAGGAGGCGCCAATGCAGATCACCTGGAACGAAGTGAGTGGGAGGCGCCAGGTCATCAGCTCAGGGATTTGTGACATTTGAAAGGTGAAGGGGACGAATGCCCACCAAACATGGTTGCTTGTCATTGCTGCCTTGGACCAAACATAGGAAGGTAGACATTCGACGTCTTTGGGCTTAGGGACCCGTTGCTTCTCTGTATATAAGTCGGTTGTGGCAAATGGGATTTGGAACCCCTGGCAGCTTCCCATCCCTTTTTTTTGCAAGCGCAATGGTAGCCTCACCAAAAAACGGTGTCAAACAAAAATGGAAGTGCACATGCAACAAGGCCTTGCTTTTGCAAAGGGAGCCTTGGAAACGGAAAACCTGTTCAAGGGAGATCGATTGGCCAAGCGGGATTCGGTTTGCGACCTGAGGCATGAGGAAGGATAGGGGACCCCAAACAATTCGAAGGCGCCCTTTTGGTTTCCATCTACTGGGCTAAAGCGTTAACCGTAGGTGGTCGCTTGTCTTGACTCTTAATAAGTATCCACTTGGGCCACCTTTTTGGCTCAAGTGGACCTTTTGACATTTGGTCTTGTGATTTGAAATAGTTATACTGGCAGCGCTGGGCCATGGCTGATGTGCCAAATCGAAGGTACGCCAACCCCAGGCCAGACCTGAGGCCAGTGCGTGCCCAAATGGAAGCGGTTTGGGAGCATTTCTTCATGCTATGGACCATCCGAGCTGGCGTGACATGCAGGAGCGAGTACGAGACTCGAACGGCGCTCCGGCTGGACAGCTGCCAGTTCATGTGGACGGGCGTTAGCATGCTGTCCATGGCGAGAAGCCACCAGTGGAACTACGAGGCATCAGATCGTACATCCCTGCTCCAGGATGCAATACTTCAGCAGGTGCCAAAAAGATCCCGATTTTCCATTTCCGTCCTGCTGGGTATCTTTTGCAGCTTTTCAGCTGCGCAGGTGGTTCAGGATAACTTAAGCGACGTCCTCAAGGCAAGGACGCTGCGGGGCGCGGCAGAAGTGCTGGTGGCCAAGTCGGAGGCGCCAAGCGCGTTGTTCCCGAGCTTCAGCATTTGGGGGCGGGTGAAGCAGCACATTTTGCAGAAAAAGAACGTGGAGGAAGCCAAAGACTGGCTGCGCGAACAGAACTTCTTCGTTTCAGCGTATGCTGGACAACTACCCCTGCGAGACCAGGCCGGATGCACACGCAACAAGCGAGATGTGCTGAAGGAGTTTCTGGCGAAGGGTCTGCAAAGTGTCGGCGCCCTGTGCGCCAAGAACATCTTTCGCATCTACACCCGTGCCCGCGTCCCCAAGGTGCTCCTCAAAGAGGACTCCCAGTGGTCCCTGACTGGGCCTGGGGCCCGCAAGTTCTTGAACCTGGCTGCGGGGCGAGAAGCTAGCTTGAACACGGACACGTGCTCCACAGCGGCTTTCGAGCTATACAGCCGCGAGCTGCGCCTGGCCTGGCTGTCCTACCGGAGGGCGGGCACCCGATTGATCAAGCGCTATGGGGCAGAGACACTGGAGGGTCTGGCGCTGGCGAAGCACCTGAGCGACATGTCCACGACAGATGCCTTTCAGTTTCAGTGCTGCGAGTCCATCAAAGCACTGCAAACGTTCGAGCCTGCGCCGCCCGGGTTTCACTTTCCGGAGTGGATGTGGGCCTCCAACGTCCGGCTTCGCGAAAAGACCCCGGACCCGTCCAAGAAGCGATCTGCCGCATGCATTGAGTGAAAGAGAGACCCGGGAAGAGGACTTGGGGCCCCCCGGGGCCTTTTCCCGGGTCTCTCTTTTGAAGTGCGTGCAAGGCGCCGGATCACACGTTTCTTGCCTTTGACGGAGGAGGTGATGGAGGCCAGCTCTGAAGAACCTGGACTTGGACCTCTTCCGTGAGAAGCTATTGGACAAGCTGGGTGCGGACTGGGGGAGACCCACACCGGAGCTCCTCCAGGCCCAGACCACTGCGGAGGCGGCGAAAGCGAAACACCAAGCCAGACAGGCGAAGGGCTCCCTCGAAACCAGGCTGCTCGCGCCCATAGCGCCTCCCTTCAGTGCTTGGCCTAGTCAGGTCCGTGTCGCCATTGAAACTGGGGTCTTCGAGCCGACAACGGCATGGAGGGACTTCAGCATGGACGACCTCACATCCCTCACGGACTCCTACCTTGAGGCCAAGGCGGTCATCTCGCTGGGTAGGAATCCCTTCCCGGCGGCCCTCCTGGCAGATCTGCCGGACCTGGAAGGGGTCCCCATGCCAAAGGCGGGGGGCTCTGGTGCGGCGTGCCCAGGTGCCGAGGGCCCTGACAGGCCGCCCACCATCTCCTCAGCCTCGGGCTCTGGCGGGACGAGCTCAGGTGCCGAGGGCCCTGACAAGCCGTCCGCCACCCCGGTGGGCCTGGACCCCTCCGCCCCTGGGTGCCGGACAGGTGCCGATGGCCCTGACATCCGCCCCAGGGGAGGTGAGGGCGATGAGGGGATCGTTTACCCCCCCATCACGGCGGACAACGTCCACGGCGTGGTGGGTAAGGACTACCGGAAGAAGAACTATCCGGTGGAGACGAAGCATGTCTTCTGGGCGCACATGGAGTGTGGCCTGGTCCTGAGCTCCGTCACCCCGTGGGAACTCATCCCGAAGACAAAAGGGGAGACCCGGGGGGGCTACATGTGCAAGTATTGTAAGGGGTACTGGCGTGCCGGGGGAGGGGGCACCCGCCTCCTCCAGATCCGGGCCGGCAAGGCCATCTTGCAGCTGGTGTTGGACGAGCCGCCGGAGGGCCTCTACAACCGCTGGGTGAAGGAGCGGCTGGAGTACTACCGCCGGGTGGAGCCCTCGGCCCCGTTGCGGGACGTCTCCATCGTGGACCAGAAGGTGCCCAGGTTCAGATTCAGCCAGACCACCCAGACAGGCCACGTCTCCAATGCCATCTGGGAGCTGATTCTGCGGAATCCGGAGGCTGCTGCGCTCAAGCGCATCGATGACATCGCGAAGGGGGCCGCGTGATGATGCGGGACAACGCCATCTTCCGGCACATCATCCAGGACCGCGACCAGCCGGAACGGATGCGCAGCGCACCCCGGGGGTGGGACAGCTGCCGAAGGCGCTGATATCCCCCCCCAGGGAACAGAGCAGGCCCAGACTTGCACCAGGCGAGAGAAATTGGCGCGGCTTGGGCTGATCCGGGGTGCGTCTTGGTTCCCCTCTCTTGTCTGGTTTTCCCTTTTCGGGGCGGCTCCCTGGGTCCCCCCCCTTTTTTCCCCCGTTCCCTCCGTTTCGGGGTTGGCTTTCCGGGGTTTTGGGGGGCCCCCCCTGTTGTTTGATTGGGGTTTGCACCTAGGGACTAACCCCCCGGCTCGAGTGGATCATGATGATGTGGAGGCCCCGCCTCCCTTCCCCGTTTGGGACGACCTTCCTCGGGGCGCCTACCGCGCTCCAGTTGATTTTGCATGACCTGGGATTTGCACCAGTGCAGTCGGACGGGGAAATCCTCGTGGCGTGCTGCCTGGAATGGGTCAAAAAGGACAAGGTCGCCAACCCGGCTGCGGTGGTCTTTGACCCGCGGCCGTGGACACGGATCGTGGGGCTGGCACCTGACGGCAACCACGTCCTGGTGGCCTCGGACACCTACCACTTGATCCTCACGAGGATGCTGGGCTCCCAACCACAACCGCTGGAGGAGGCGGATTTGGAGCTCACTACTAAGACCCTGCAACAACTTCTGTTTCGTGCGGCAGGCGCCAGGCAATCGCACACCTATTCTCCACTGGAAATGGAACAGGCCATCCGGGACCGCGAAGAGTGGATCCTTTCCGGATCGATTGAGGCCCCGGATGTCCTGGCAGTGGCCAACAAGTGGCGGCATTGGAAACCAGGGAAGATCAAAACCCAATTGCCGACATCTCAGAGAGCGTTGGAACAACACCTGAGGGCCAGGTGGTTGGAACGCCTCCTGGGATACTTCGTCCCCTTCCGGCACCAGATCCCCTACATGCACCAGGTGATGGGGACCAGGGAGCTGGAGGAGTTTGGCCACCTCTTTGGTGATGCCCGATTCCGTACCATCCGGGCACACTGCTTGGCCTATGAGGGCATGCGCAAGATCGGCTTCCAGAACCTCCCCTGGACGGCTGGCGACGTCCGGTACCTCATGAACCAGGCGGTCACGTTAGAGGTCACTCCGGCGAAGCTCCAGAAGTGGTGGGGCACTTTGAAGTGGCTCTCCATTAAACTCGGCATGCTCAACGTTGACGAACACAAACAACTCCTGGAGAAGCGGAAAGCCATCCAGGAGACGCTGGTGGACACCCAGGTCAAGCCACAACGCAAGGCGGTGGTTCCGACCCGGGCAATTGTCTGGGCCCTGGAACAAGGGGCAGAAGGGGCCCCGCCGGAGAACCGGGTCCCGGAGCTGACCAAAGCAGTGGACAGGTACATCATGGCGATGGCCAGGTTCAACCTGGCCTGCAGTGCGCGCTTCAACGACGTGCAGCACACCTCGCCGCAGACGGTCAAGTCCACGAGCAACACCCTGGAGCTGCTGGCCTGGCAAACGAAGACCACGTCGGCAGTGGCCATCAAACGGAACCCGGTCCCGCTCATCGCCCCATTGTTCTCCTTCTCGGGGGCCAGATGGTGGATCCCCTTGGAGCGGTGGTGGAAGAGATTCAGGGCCTCGGAGGAGTTCCGCGAGATGGACTACCTGATCCCCACGATCAACAAGGACAGGACGGGCTTCATCCCCCGCCCAGGAACCCCAGACAGGTCCCTGAGGTGGCTTAAAGACGCCTTGGGGAAGCAAGGCGCGCCAGCCAAGGACGTGGCTGAACTCTCATGGTACTCCTTCCGGGTTTTCATGCCGGATTTGGCATTCCAGGCGCACATACCGAGGGACCAGCGCCAGTACCTGGGAAACTGGTTCAAGGAGTCCACGGCGGATGTCTACACCCGGGAGAAGCGACACGTGGTGTGCTCCATCTGGGACCAGGTCCTCCAGAAGCTCCCGTCCATGCAACTCGAGGCAGGGAGGGCGGTCCGAGTCGACCTCGGACATGAGGACTGGGAGGACAAGGTGGAGCCCCCGGCCTCACCGAAGGCCTTGTTCAAGGAAGTCCCGGACACACCGCCCTCGAAGGCCAGCTGGGATGTCATCCCTGCCGACAAGCCGACCATCACCAAGACGGCGGCGGATGAGGTGCCCCCGCCTCGGGGTCCACTGACGGTGGTAGCCACCACGGCCCGAAAGGGTCCCACCAAAGCTTACAGCATGCACCTACTGGACACAGAAGGGGTCACAGTGGGGTGCGGTTGGAGGCCGGGACCGATCAAGATTTCGGAGCTGGCGGAGCAGGACTTCCATGCTGAGCCGGAGGTGTACCTGGGATGCACCAGATGTTTCCGGCATTTCACCTTCCCGAACACGTGGATGGCCGTAGAGCCCTACGTAGCACAGGACTCCGAGGCCTCCATCTCCCTCTCCTCGGACACCGACGAGAGCGTGGACACTCAGTCGGACAAGGAGGCGGTCGTCCTCCCGGAAATTGAGTAAGGGGTGGACAGCGCAGGTGCCGAGGGCCCTGATACGCTTCCCCCCCATGCCTCAAGGCAAGGAGGCAGGGGGAGAGGGCGCAGGTGCCGAGGGCCCTGGTACGCCCTCCCCGGCACCCCCCCACAGGCCCAGCCCCGCGGCCAGCGGGGAGCGCAGGTGCCGAAGGCCCTGACACGCAACCCTGCAGGGGCCTGGAGGGGGAGACACAGGTGCCGAGGGCCCTGAGATGTTCTCACCCCTATCCCAGGGGGCCAGTGCCCCGGGAAACCAGGGGACACAGGTGCCGAGGGCCCTGAGATGTCCCCGGGCAGCCCAGGCGGCGGATTGACGGGGTCCGCACCGGGTGGACCGCAGCCGGACCGCTAGACGCACAGATGCCGAGGGCCCTGGAATGCGACAACGGGACCACACGGCATACGTGGAGGGAGGACCTCCCCAACGACCAGCTCGTCCGTTGGTATTGGCAGCTGATGCGATCCGTCCGTTGGGGATGGCATCAATTCTACTCCCATCAGCTGCTGAGGGGAGCTGCCCAGTGGAGCTGGGCAATCCTCCCATTTTGGCACAAACCCTTATTCGGCGAAAAGGATGCACCGTTCGCGATTAAGGTACCAGTAGCACCAATGTGGTGCTTTGAAGAGTCTGGGCTAAAGCGTTAACCGTAGGTGGTCGCTTGTCTTGACTCTTAATAAGTATCCACTTGGGCCACCATTTTGGCTCAAGTGGACCTTTTGATCATTTGGTCTTGTGATTTGAAATCCCGCCCACCCACACCATGGCGGCGACACCAGATGAGTTGGTGGCACCACCACAGGAAGTTCCTGGAGCGTACACGGACGCAGTGGCTAAGCTCCACAAGACTGCCAGGAACCTCATGGTCCTCAAGGGCATCCCGTGGTTCATCCAAGCGACACTGTCGGATGAGGGCTTCGTCTCGATGGAGGACCTCGCGACCCGGTGGGACTCGCCCGACCGTGCAAGGGAGACGGCGCCGAGGGAGTTGGGCTTCGCCCCCAACAACCACCACTACACGGATGTGACCTCCCGGCTGGTCGCGGCCCGCATGTTCCAGGTGGTTCACGCGGCTCAACGATCCATGGGAGTTGGGGCGCATGCAACAGCGGGACCCGGGCCACACACGCCCGGGGACACCGCCCCGAATCTCACGGTCTCGTGCGAACGGGGACAGCTGGAGAGGGTTTGGGAGGAGAAGACCAAGCTCACCAAACCCAAGCTGGCCCTTCAAGGAAGCGACCAGCTGGTGAAGCGCCAGTTCAAGCTCTGCGCAGGAGGCGAGATCGGTTTCATCCCCATGAAATACCTGGTAAGCGCACTCCCGGAGCCAGGAGAACGGCCATGGAAGACCACCAAGAAGAGCACGGTGGATGGCTGGGACCGGGAGGATGAGGTGGAAGAGCGGGGCGAGCCCAAAACTCGCCACCAGCTCGAGAGGATGCACGCGGTGTTCCGCAACACCCTCCTCATGTGCGTCCTCTCGTTCCCGCAGTCGACATCACCCGGGAGGACTTGGAGAGCTGGTACGAGTGGTTCTATGGTGAGGACATCGGGGGCCGTTTTCCCCCGCCAGAGGACCACGTCCTGGCAATTGCCGAACGCAACGCATGGCGAAAGATTCACGAGAAGATGCATGAGGGCAACACCCTCAAGGCGGCCATGCTGTCGGTCAGGCAGGACACATTGTTCTGGACACGTGAGGTCTACGAGAAGATCAAGCCCTTTTCCAGGGGCCGCCCACCAACCAGGACATCCATGGACTACGCACCACCTCAGAAGGGCAAGAACAAGTCCAAGGGCAAGGGGAAGCCCAAGGGCAAGCCTGGGAACAAAGGGAAGGGTAAGCCCCCCCACCTGAACAATCAGGCGTCCCGGGGCGGTAGCAAGCAGGCAGCCACCGACCCGAAAGGGAACCAGTTCTGTAACAACTGGATGCGCGGGCGCTGCCCGGGCAACTGCGGCCGCACCCACAAGTGCAACCTCATCCTGGCAATGGGCCGCATCTGCCTGGGGGACCACCTCCCGCAGGACTGCCCGGGTTGACTAGGGGCGCTGACCCCTACCCCCCGGGAGGCCTCAGGTGCCGAGGGCCCTGATAGGGCCCGGGGGGGCGAGAAGGGGCGCAAACGCCCCAAGCAGGCACAGAAGCCCCCTCCTGCAGGTGCCGAGGGCCCTGACACAGGGGGGGGACAGGCCAGGTGGCGGCCATCCTCGGCGGAACAAGGATGGGGACGGCAGAACCAGCGTGCACAACGCCCTCGCCGTGACCAGCACAGCCATACAACCGGCACAACGGCGGCGCCTCAGTCCCGAGCCACAGGTGCCGAGGGCCCTGATAGGGCGGGGACGGGACGGTTCCCCGCAGGTGCCGAGGGCCCTGACACGGGGGGCCGCACCCAGAAGGCCCGAGTGCCGGATGTCTGGCAGCACACCGCAACGCCAAGGGACACTCCCAGGAGGCAGCCGATCCCACTTCCGGCGCCCAACATCATCAAGCAGGGCCCGGTGGTTTTCCACAAGAGCTCGGTGGGGCTGAATGAAGGGGGCCAACGCCTTTCAGCTACCCCCCTGACAAGTCCGACGGAGCCGTCACCGGGATTGGACATCTTCCCGTGGATGGAGAACATCCCTGAGCGTCTGGTACAGCGGTTGAGATGGACACAGGGCACATCGCCCAAAGTTCCATCCAGTGGGCCCATCATTGTCCTGCTCTATGCAGGCAAGGAGGACCCTACTTCCTTGGACAGCTGTCTTCATGCCAACTACCCACACCTTTCCAGCATGGTGGTGGCGGTAGACATCCTACGGTCTGGACCCAAAGGGGACCACGATATGCTCCAACCCGAGCTGTATGGAGCTCTTTGCACGGCAGCAAAGCAGGGCCGAGTGGTCTTCATTGGAGGAGGACCCAACTGCAGGACATGGTCCATCCTGCGCCACATACCAAAACCGGGGGCTCCCACCCCGGTGCGAGGGCGCACTCCAGAGACACTTTGGGGCCTTCCACACCTGGACCAGGCCGCCCAGACTCAACTTGATGATGACAGCATCCTCATTCTGAGACAGATGTACATCACCAGCCTGGCAAGGGCCTCACGAGCGGCGGTTTCTCTGCCAGGGCCCAGGTCCTTCCTGGAACACCCGGAGGACCCAGTGGTGAGCAGCTCGCTGCCCAAAGCCAAGGAATGCTCATCCTTCTGGATCACAGAGGAACTCCTTGACAGCAATCTCCTTCGACCAGTGCCGCCTGGGCCAGCTGGTCAAGAAGGCCACTACGCTGGCCACGGATCTCCCGATCCAGGACTGGGATCAAATGCGGTGCACGCATCAGTCACATGTGGGCACCAACGAGTCCTCGACTCTTATCAGATACCCTTGGGATATGATGGCAGGCCTGGCCAAAGCCATCGCTGTGTCACTCGCAGCGCCGGGACACATCCGGATCCCCTCACAATTTCCGGGAAACCCCAAGGGACCACCTAAGGGGCGGGGGTCGGACCCCCCGGAAGGCCATTCCCCCCGGGGAAAACGGGGGCCCAGTCAAGGAGGCGGTCCCTCCTCATCACACCAGGGCTCAAAGCCCGGAGGCAAGAACGAAGCCCCGCCTGCACGGGCAGTTCCACCCTGAGGCAGACACCGTAAGCCCTCGTGGAACAATGAACCCAGACTTCCCATCTCCGGAGATGCGGAACAACTGGGGAAGGAGGGACAGGGGGACCAGGTCCTGGACCGCCCCGAATGCCTGCCCGCTTTCAGGGTCCCACACCTCACTGACCGGGTGGCGATCGTCCAATTGGGTTTCCGCTCACGCCCCCTGAGGGACGGGGGGGGAAAACCTTCCCCAGGGAGGCTCAACCCCCCTTTTCGGAGAATTTCCCCATTGGCTACTTTGGGCGCCTTGATCATGACCCTTACCCGTCCCTGGATTGACAAGGTCCGAATGTCCCTGGCATCAGGTGCCACCACACACCCCTTCCAGGAAGCCGACCTCGAGGAGCTGCGGGCTATCCTAGGCCCGAGGCACCTCCATGAACGATGCCCAGGACAGCCCTTCCTCCTGGACTTAGTGTCGCACTTGGCATCCCTTTCAGGTGACCCTGATTGGGAATTCCCCCTAACACTGAAAGAGGGGGTCCCCTTGGGAGTCTCGGACCCCACCTTGACCTCCCCGGGTTTGGCCCACTGAGGAGCTTAAGGGAGAGAAGGGGAAGATCCCCCGCCAGTGGCTCATGGTAACTACCCAACGGCTGAACTCATGGAAATCGAATCAACCTTTTACGAGCCTTGGACATGGTGGACGGGCCCTTCACTCGCTCCGAGGCGGCAGAGAGGTGCCGCTGCAAACCGGAGGAACTTTGCCCGGGCCCCCTTGCAGGGATTGATGAGTCGGACAAGATCAGGACGATCTATGATGGCTCAAAAGGGGGAGCAAACGCACACATCCAGGCTCACACGGAGGAGAAGACCACCGCACCGATGGTTGGAGACTGCCTCCATGCCATCCACTGGCTCAGGACAGCGGCGGACCATCCTCATCTACTCCGAGCCCCATCCTCGGGCACTGATGAGGAACCTAGGGATGTTCGCCAGCCGGTGCAGGGGCAGTTCCCAGGTGCCGAGGGCCCTGAGAGGAACCCCCACAGCACCAGCCTGCCCCCAGGTGCCGAGGGCCCTGATAGGGGGGAACCCCTGACGTGGCAGCCGCCGACACGGGGGGAAACCTTCATCATCCTCAAGGCGGATGTCACCAAGGCCCACAGGCGCATAAAAGTGCTCCAGAAAGACTGGAAATACCAGGTGGCCTGCATCCAGAACCGGTGGTGGGTCAATAGAGTGGGCACGTACGGCATGGCCTCGGCACAACTGTACTGGGGAAGAAAGGCATCCTTGGTGCTCAGACTCTTGTACTACATCTTCCCTCAGGTAGACTGGCACTTAGTTTTTGTGGACGACTACTGCTGGGTCCTCAGATGCAGCAGGGCGGACTGGGACGCCACAGCCATCCTGGCCACTCTTCTGGCGCTGGGAGTCCCGCTTTCTTGGAAGAAGACGGCGCTCTCCCCGGTCAATACCTGGTTGGGATTCGTGGTGGACCCAATCACGCCCTGTGTGCTGCTGGCTCCAGTCAAGCACGTCATAATCCTGGCCACTCTCAAACGGCTGGCCCAGGGGGACATCTTTACCAGCAAGGAGGTGGAACAAGCCCTGGGCCGGATTCAATGGGCTACTTCGGCGTGTCCATTGACGAAACCTTTCCTCCAGCCCTTTTGGAGCTGGAAGAAGGCCTGCACCACTTCGGGCAGGCCACCGAAGCTGGTTCGTGCTCTGGCCATCCTTCTGGGGAAGCTCTTCAACCAGAGGTTCCCACTGGCATCTCCATTTGCTCCCACACTTCCAGCTGGACGGGGGCATCTGATGCGGGAGCTGGCAAACAGGCGGACCATGCATGGGTTGGTGGTTGGTGCTCGGACGTGCCCAACCCCGACAAGTCCCGCGTGAAGTGGTTCCAACACAGAATCACACCGGAGGGCGAGCCGTGGGCCTTCGCTACTGGGGACCCGCAGCGAGCGATAGCGGCCTTGGAGCTCTTCGGCCTCCTCCTTCTGGTGAGGGCTGCTCTGCTTTGTGCAGCCGGCTCGGTTTCTCACACTAGGATTCTGGTTGCTAGTGATAACCAGGGAAACGTTTTCTCCCTGCTCAACGATTCCACTCGCAGGATGCCCAATGCGGCCATCCTCATGGAAATTGTGTTAACACTGCATGACCACCAGGTCATGTTGGGACCGTCGCATGTGAAGCGCGACTTTAACACGTGGGCGGATGAACTTACTCATCCGGACCCGCAATTTCCGACTGAGAACCGGGTCTTCCCCTCAGTCGAAAGCGAATTGATCAAGCTGATCTTCGCTACTTTCCTTCCTCACCCATGATGCCGGGAGGGCATCCGGTGAGGTGGGAGGATTCCTCCCTCGCTGTGGGAGTGGCATCAAGTCTACTCCCATCAGCTGCTGAGGGGAGCTGCCCAGTGGAGCTGGGCAATCCTCCCATTTTGGCACAAACCCTTATTCGGCGAAAAGGATGCACCGTTCGCGATTAAGGTACCAGTAGCACCAATGTGGTGCTTTGAAGAGTCTAGGCCATCCCAAGAACGTTCCCATAATGTTGGAAGCACCCTCTCCAATATCCCGATTCGGACGATTGAGGTGTGCTTTTTTTCTGGAGAGCGGGACCCCTTTCCGGGCCCTGCTTTTGCAGTGGTTTTGGCTGTCTGGCAATGCTGGTCGCTTCTGATGTGTTGGTGATGTAGCCATTGGTGATGTTGGTTCTGCCGTCCTCTTCTGCTTTGGTTGTTGATCACTCGACTGTGCTGTGCTCTGTCTCTTGCCTTCTGATGCTGTGCTTGTCGTTGAGCATCTTTCTGTGATGTAGGTGCTTTGACTGCTGCTGGCATTGTCACTGGTGTGGTGAGAGTTGGTGTAGGCAGTGCTGATCTTCCATGGACCTGCGTGTACACAGTCCAGTAGTTGCTGGTTGTACTTGTCAGGCATTATTTGCCTTCTGATTGTCCTTGCTCTGACGATCTTGTTGTAGATCCCGATGACGGACTCGCCTGTTGTTGTATCCTTGCCAAGCCAGATCCCGTTGCAGAACCTTGGCTCTAGTTTTGGAAATTGTTTCACTGTTGGAAGCATGTACTGCACTGTCTCGCCAAACTCGCAAAGTGGTGTGTTTTGCTCTCTGGTCCATCTGTTGAAGTAGCTTGTGCATCCATTGCTGTGGACTGCATACCTGTTCATGATGTATGCACTGCGTCGAACTATCCAAGGCACGAGTGGGTTGTAGTTTTGCCTGATCTGTGCCTAGTGTTCTGACTTGTGCTAGTCGAAGAGCATCCTCTTGTCGGTTGGCTGTATTGCTACGATCATCCCAGATTGGATGTCAATTGCTGTGAGGATTGGATGCACGTTGCTGTCATCAAAGCCTTTGATGTAGCGAAGTCAAGCTGTATGATTGGAAGCTTGCTGTGTTGCTTTGGGTGATTGTTTTGTTTGCTTCTCGCTTGTACGCATATTGGGCACCAATTCCTGTAAGGAAGGTGTGTCACATTGTGCTCTAGGATCTCCTGCGGTGTTGATTGCTTAGGTGCTTGGACTGCTTTTGCTTTTGTGCCTTGTTGTTGTTTCGCATCACCTGACTCAAGTTGTGTTGGAAATTCCTGATGTTCTTCGAGGTTTGTCCAGCCTGTCCAAGGCTTATTTGATGTCTTTGCTGGCTGTGTTGTCCATTCATCTAATTTGGTCTGTCTCCATGGTGCAAGTCGCTTGATGTCTGGCCCGTCATGTGTCTGCTCTGGTATGTAAATTGCTGTGCGTGGCTCGATGTGTACTCTCTTCCAGCATGGGCCTTCTCTGTACCAGTAGTCTCCTCCAGGAGGGTGTACTTCTAAAGGATGTGGAAGTCCATGTCCAGCCGCACCTTTGGTGGTGTGTGATGCTGCTGTGTGACTGATTGTTGGTGGTGTTGTTTTCTCATTCAATCTCTTGCGTGGGTTGTGCTGGATCACTTGTGGTGTGACCTTCTGTGGTGCGCTCTTTGGCTGTGTCTTTGCTGCAAACTGTTGCTGTAGTGTCTCTGGCAGTGTTGTGCCTTTCTTAGTCCTGAATGCTGTTTCTCCTTTCCACATTTGCTGTTGTGCTTTGTGTGGCATTTCCATTGTTTGACACTTGCCCTCAAACGTGTTCGTTGTACCATCGTACCATCCTGGAATCTGATGGTTGTTCTCCTGTAGCCCTCAAGTTGTTCTTCTGGGGCTGGACACTGTGTTCTTGATGGTGTGAAGAGTGTCTTTCTGTATTGCCTGTGTATGCCAGCAATCTCCTGCCTATCCTGTATCTGCAGGACGTTGTGGTGTCAGTGTTGTGGTCGGTGCTATCATGCCAATTTTTCCCTGTTCTGTGTTGTGTATCTGTAGCTTTGTTCTTTTTGGCAATGCTGTGATTTCTGCTTGTAGGAAGAACAGGCCATTCCTGTTCTCCAGTGTGCTGTTGAATCCTTTGTGCTGTAGTCTTGAATTGTCATCCAGTGTAAGCCCTGTCTTTTTGTCTCAGTTTCGTGAGGTTCGGCGCTCAGAAAGGGTCGGGCTCTCCCATCATTCAAACAGATGTAGTCTGCCTGTTTCGGAGGGAGGGGGGGGCAAAAAAGACAAAAACAAACAGGAGGTCTCTTCTTTGATGTTTTTTTTCTTTCCCTCCCCTTTCCAGATCACAGTCAGGCAATAGTACGACCTCTTTCGACCGTCGTACACGCAGAAGCAAGACCAGATGAACGACGTCCTTCAAACGCAGACGCAAGATCAGATGAAAGACTTCTTTCGAACGCAGGATGCTTTACTTCAGGCAAGCAAGAATGACATTGTATCACGGTTTTCTCCCTTTTCCTAACTGGGTTTTCCCCCTTTTCATAACTGTGGAAAAAGAGGGCCCGTATAGCGTCCCTTTCTGTTTTTGTGAGGGCATCCTTGGCTCTAACGGCCGGCTAAAGGGAAGTTTGTTTTCTTCTTTTTTTCGGAGATTCCATTTTTTAAACACACACACAAAATGCCACGACTTTTCCACGTTTATTCTTGTTTTTGGACTAAAATACGAGACCCCCAACTGCTCACGACATCTCAGTTTCGTTTCCATCGACAGGTGGACCGCTCCGTGGCGGAGGCGGTGGTGCAGCGCCTCTTCGCGCTGGTGCAGGCGGGAGGTTTGTGGGGCAAAGTTGGCTGGACGTGGGCGTCAACATTTTCAATTTACTCAGGACATGGACTACAAAGGTTTTAGGACAATTGTTTCCAGCTACCCAGTTGTTGGTTTTTTGTCCATTTTTTTGGGGTTGCCGATTCCATGTTTGACCCACGCCCAAATCAGGTTTTGGCTCATGGACGCGGGGGTTTGGTGGGAATCTGTCCACAGGACGCTGCCATGGAGCCCTGCTTCCGGCTGCTCTCTGTTAGCTGGGACGTCAGAGCGCGAGTGGTGTTTGGGTGACCGTTTAGAGATACCCTCCCACCGTTTTTACATGGGACCTGACGTTCGGGATATGATCCCTTTAAAACGAAAATGGTCCAAACCAGGACCCGCCCGAACATCAGCTTCCAGGTTAATTGACCATTACATGAGTCAAAGACCCCTCCCAAACAACAGCAACTCTAGGCAACCGATATCACTGGGCCTGCCTCGCCAAGCCTCCCACTTCTTTGTACAAGTCCGGTTTTATGCGCTTGAGAGAATCATGATCCTTTTTGCCATAGTGAGTTCATTCAAAGGGATCATGTCTGCCAGCTGACATGGCGTGGGGATTTTTGGTCGTTTCCGCTGACACCCCCTTTATGCTTCTAGGCTTGGCCAGGCAAAGGGGGAACAAGACTGGGGCCGGGGCGTACCTGGGCTTGGCCAGGAAAACCCCGGGTCTGGGGTTAGGGTTTTCCCGTTTCTTGATATATGTTGGTTCCATTGTTTCAAACAAATCTGGCCTTGCAGAAAGAAAGCAAGCCAGAATAAATCCGGATCTTCTTGTTCAGGGTAGAGGCTCTCGAGGCATGGTAGTGGAAACAAAAATCAGGGGAAGTTGGGGGTTGTGATGATGTGACAGTAGGGGTGCATGCGGGCCCGCGCAAGCTGGGATGCATTGAAGGGCGCCAAACAGAAACGTGCCAGCAGCTAGCATGCGGAATCGCAGCAAACAGCAAGCAGACTCAGTCCCGCTGGCTCTGGGTGCCTGAGGTTGGCTCACGGCGCTCTCCGCGGCCCAGTCCTTCGATCTTCTCTGGGCGCGGGTCCAGGAGCTGTGCCCGCGCTGGCACGCGCCCTGGGCTGCAAAGGGGCATGGGGTGTGGAGGTCCGCGGGAGGGGGAAAGGGTTTGAGTTGGTGGTTGGGCAGGCGGGGTTGGGGGGTTGTTGAAGACTAGCAGTGAATCCATGGGCTTGACACAGAACACACCTCATGGAGTTCTTTCAGTCCCAAGTTTAGCGAAGGCGGTGCCCGTGTATTTCCATGTTAGTCACTCTTATTTTTTTAAAATGTAAAACAAGCCCATGCAAGTTCCATGATAGGTAGATGATCTAGTCAAAGGCCAATTCGAGACAAATTCCATGGTAAAGGTCATGAAGGAACTTGTCTCGTTTTTTCTTGATTGAGCAAGAACAAGAACATGTGAGCCATGAGATTCATGGCAAGCGTCGTCGTTCCCCGGTGTCCGGCGTAGCCTCGGCGTCTCCGAGGATCCGCTGGAGCTCAAGGAGATGAAGCTCCAGGCGAGGTCGAAATGGAAATTCTCTGGAGGTTTCTGAGAAGACACCTTTAAAGGGGCGATCCATTGGAAATTCGTCAGGCAAGGTGGGGAATCATGGGTATAGCCCACAAAAGCCATTTGCAAGTCTCCCTTCAATGGCATATAACCAGGCTTACGAACCACTTGCCGAGCACACACGAAAGGGAACCTCCCCACTGGCTGTACAGTTTAGTGTAATCATTGGGAATGGTCGCGACTCAAGCCTCATGGGTCGGCCGGCCTTTGCCATCCCTTGTGTTTTGAGGGTATCTTCTGTACTGCCACCCTTCTTTCGCCATCACATCCCCAAGTCGGCTTGAGGGAGCCAGAAACAGTCAAACTCAGGGGCTTGGTGGTTGAACAGAGCGGCTTGCGAGTCGGATCCAGCTTGGGGAAGTTTAAGCGCCTATTGTGTATGTAACTTCCGCTCGTTCCCCCTTCAAAGAGTGAGGGGGTGAATCGGGCCTGCTTCAGCGTTTTGCCCAGGCGCTCCTTTACTGCTTCAAGATCTCCAAGGTGCTCCCAAAGAATTTGCTGGCGCGAGGCCCCAAAGACACAAGGCAAATGCTGACAGCCCGCGTGCGGGGCGGGGATCCCTCTGAGTTTTGTTTGCTTGTTTGTCTTGTTTGTGTTTCTGTCTGTCTTGTTTGTTTGTTTGTTTGTTTGTTTGTTTGTTTGGCTGGCTGGCTAGTTGGTTGGTTGGTTGGTTGGTTGGTTGGCTGTTTGCTTGCTTGCTTGTTTGTTTGATTGTTTGCTTGCTTGCTTGCTTGTTTGCTTGTTTGTGTTTTGCTTCTTCGTTTGCGGCCAGGTGTCTCGCTTTGCGTTTGCTTCTTTGCCAGTGTTTGCTTGCCTGGCTTTCTGTTTGCACAACTGCCCTGCCTGATTTAATGCCCGTATGTGTCTTACATCCCATTGTTCAGCTTGGAACACACCTCCGAGATCGTGCTGGAGTCCCTTTCGGAGTTCAAGCACTGCCAGCGGCCCGCCGGGCCGCCGGGCGTTTCGGGGGACGGTTTTGGCTCTCTCGATGGACAGGTCTCAGGTCTTGGGACACAAAATCTACCCCATTGGATTTGGCTCTTATTTCTTTGTGGCAGGGTGTTCAAAGACTCAAACTGAAGGGAAGTAGTCAGTTGTAGGCCCTCATTGACCTGCAAAAGACTCCATTTGTTGCTGCTCCTGTTTGGGCTCTGGCCACATTTCTTGCAAAATTCATCTACCAGGGTCTGGTTGTTAGAGTTTGCCCAATGGCTTGTGAAGATCGGGAGCACCAACGGTCTCGTCATCGACGCCTGAAGGACCTCGATACTCACCAAGGTCCCTATCTGAGTTTGTCCCAAATTTGAGGCACAACCCAAATGGTGTTTTGCCTTGGACTTTCCTGCCGCCACAAGGGACATCCAGTTGGCCGATGAAGCACCCGCCATCGACTGAAATTCCCGCAGCTGAAGGTCAGAGCACGGATTTCACATTGCGCCAGAGCGCTCGAGTCCTTGAAATCCCAGCTTGGGAGATTGGAAGGTGAGAAGGAAGCACCAGAGCCGTGGCACAGTTGGCTTGTGTATGTCGCCCGTGTGTTCGTGTTCTGCAAACAGGTGTTGTAAAAATGGCATCCTCACGGGGATCGAAGGGAGAGCCGTCCCGAAAACACAACAACTCGGGAACCGCGAGGAGCATCAAGCAAGACACCAGAATATTCCTTTCAGGTGTGCAGAACCCCCTCGCCTCCTTTCAGGATCTCGTCAGTCTGGCCAAATAGCCTTCAAAGTGCCATGGGCAGTGCTATGCACAGAGAGATAGGGATCGAGATAGACTCAGGTTGGTGCGCATGCTGTGGTCTTCCGGTTTCTGCTGCGTGTGCTCATTGCCTCTTGGATGCATCGGTGCCCACCTTTTTGAACAGCCGAAAAGGGCGAGCCTGCGGCAAAAGAAGGCAAAGGCATGATCATGAGTCATGGTTCTTGAGTGGTTTCTGTTAACAACGGTATTTGTCTATATCTTTTCTGCTAACACGGCATTGCTTACTGCTAGTGGCATTTTAATTTGCAGCGACAGACTTCCTAGCAACAAGGAGTTGAGCCTGGTTGACAACGGCTAGCTACACTGTCCGTTGCTTGTAGAACCCGTCCCCCACCCCACCCCACCCGGGTCAAGTTGGGCGACCTTTGCCATCCCTGGTTTGTTTTGTGTTTCTTCAGTTTAGGTTGTTTCATCCTAGACGAAGCTTTATCGGGGGCCCCCTTGTTACTATTCCGTGTTGCTTGAGGGCTAAGCCTTTGCGGGACTGGGTTTTTCCATTTGTTCACCCGCTTTTTCTTGTATGAGGACTTTCCCTCGGAGATGGACCGCTTGGAGGCGAGATTGGACGGGACACGCGTTTTCTGGGCCCCGGCTCGCTGTGAAGGATGCAGACTTGTTCTCAGTGGGACTGACCCCAAGGTATCATCGAGTTCTGGTGCGGTTCATTCCCCAATCTTTCTTCCAAGAAGCGTGTTTCTTGGGAAACATATTTTCATCAAGTCCTGTTCCTGTGGGAGGGCAACTTTGAGCCATATGCAGCCTGACCTTGAGGAAATGAAGCTGTGTGCGAGGATACTGGACGGAAACTTGGCCTGCCGAAAATCACCGGCTATGACTTTGGATTAGGAACCCCTCAAAATGGCTGGTGGACACAAGTCCCTACCTGAGTGATGTCCACCCAAGTGTCCCCGTTTAAACTCCTGCCCATTCCTGGTCTGTGCTATTGAGCTGTATCATTGTTTTGGAGTCCGTATACAGCCTGGGCACAGCGCTGTTTTGGTGGGTTCTCGGGTTGGGCTTCACAGCCGATTGTTCATTTCTATCACCTGGCGTGTCTTTCTCGGGGACAGTTGTTTTTTTGGTTTCAGAGGCGATGTAAAGGGAGACCAGCCATTTTTAATTGGGGGGTCCCCTAATTTTTGGACAAACCTCAATGCATTCTTTGCGCTTAATACAATTGACAGAAGGACAGCCCGAGAACAGTTTTTGCGGGAGAACTCGAGGGCCCTGCTGTGAGAAACGACTCGTCCACCCGGAAAAAAGTTCCCCAGAGAATCTTGGACAATCAACCAATTAAACGCCATACTGTGGATGGACACAACCCTACACCAAGTGGTAGGTGGTTTTTCCTAGAATTCATGGGGGTTTCATCCACCCCAACTGGTGCAGGAGTTTGTATCCACAGTACTGTCAGTTCCTGATGGACAAAACCTTGCACCAGTTGGTCGGTGATTGCCGATGTTCATAGGGTGTCCGTACAGGGTTCTGTCCATGAATAGGAACATCTCCCAAACACCGCTTTTGTCTGGAGAGTGTTTGTACCTTGTCTAACTCGTGTTGACCCCGAATTAATGTCCCCGTGTTTTGTTAATGTTGAAACGCATGTGGAAACATGAACTGTGTGTGGAATGCTTGACCACAATGGCATGTGCCATTTTGGCTCAAGCATTGTTCTGGGTTCCTGGAACCCAAGCTGATTGAAAAACTTTGATCTTTTGCATTTTCGAACTTAACCCCGACCAAGCAATGGCTTCCTCGGCAACCTCGGCAACTTCCTTTGAGTTGATTGAGGACCAGACACTCACCGTGGAGGAGGTTGAAATGGCCAGCCAGGAGGCCCAGGACATTCGCACACGGGAGGCGGCAGTGGCGGCCGGCTTGGTTTTGGACGAGCCCGAGGCCCTTTGTGAGCTTCGGCGACCGATGTGATGAAGGACCTCTCCAGCGCACTGGAGCGTCTCCGAGTGGCATTTGCCACACCGACTCCCGGCTTGGGTGCCCCTGGCCCCGCCGAGGAGGGCGACAAGGACATGGGGGATGCGGACGGCACGGAGCGGGCCACACCACCGGAGGAGGCGCAGACGCCACCCACGAAGAGACTGAAGGGCTTCGTGGCGGCTTCTCAGAAGGCTACGTCTCAGGCCAACAAACCTGTCACCTTGGCGCCGGTGGACGGAAAACCCGGGTACTTCAAGCTGGTGGACCTCCCAGACCTGTTTCCAGTCCTTCCAGCGTCGGCGGCCACCTTGCTGAGAGACATCACGGTGGAGGAGGCGGTCTCCCTGTTTCACAAGTTTGTTGGGAAGAACCTCACGGAGGACCTGGTGATCCGCATCCTTGGAGGCGTACGTCCCGATGAAGATCCAGCTCCGCCAGGAGGAGGTCTGGGCTTCGCAGTTCCAGAGGAACAAGGCGTGTATCGGCGCCCAGCGCATGTACAGGCTCGACGCAGGTCATTCCGACTACAAGTTCATGTGCAAGGCATGAGGCAGCCAAGCAGTGCTGGGTCTGCCCCGGCAAGGAGTTCGCCCCCTTCCAGGCACCCTCGGCCACCTATGAGGCGGACGGCATCACCTACAACCTGCTCATCTTGGAGGGCAAGCCGACCTGGATCCAGCAGCGGGAATGGGGAAGCCTGGGTGCCGTTGGCCCCGGTGGTACCCTGGCACAGGCCGACCGCAACTTGGTGGACGGCACGGTCTTGGGGAGAGCCCCTCCAAAAACGCTCGGCGGATGAGATCACCATGGCAGATGCGGTCCCGCTTAACAGGCGGGTGGACATCCGGCAGGAGATCCTGTCCATGGAGGCGGACGACGAGGCGTTGAAGGTCCGGGAAAGCCAGGAGATCAAGGTCAAAGTGCAGCGGTCCCTGAAGGAGGCGGAGGCTCAGAGCTTCGAGCTCTACCATCCCCAGATAAACCAGGCAATCAGGGAGCAGCGGGAACCGACTCCGGAGGAGGCCTCGGCCAGGCGGCGGCACAAGGAGTTGGTCACTGAGGAGATGCTGGACAACGAGATGGCGATCCTGGCGCCCCTCCAGGAGGGCATGCAGGCCCTGCCGTCAGATGAGGTGGCCAACGAGGGAGCCCGAGCCCTCAGGAAGGTCAACCTGGAGCGTTTCAAGGCCAAGCTGAGAGACCAGTACTTGGAGGGGAAGGGCGTTGACGCCAGCCAGGCATTGGCTGAGGCGATGGGCTCCATTCAGGAAGCGAATCCAGGACACCAACCAGGCATGGATGCTCAACCAGACTCTCAAGCCCTTGGAAGTGTCGGCGTGGCCGGATGATCTCAGGAAGGCCCTGGAGAGGGGCCTATTCTGCCCCCTGGAGCTGGATGACCCCGACGACATCCCCCGGTGGGGGACATCAAGGAGAAGTATGTCCCCTACATCAAGATGCTCAGAGCGTCGCAGAACCCGTGGCACCAGGAGGCACTGCTGGAGGAGATGCCCGAGCTGGAGGCACCGGCCCTTTCAAGGGTGCCACCGGCCCCGGGGGGGACCAGCCCATACCGGACTCTGAGGAAGGCAAGCTGTCCCTTATCCTCTGGGCAATGAAGCGGCACCAGGGAGAGCTCCGGATGTTTGGGGGGGTTTGGAAGAAGCACGCAAGCGGTGAGATCCCCCGGCCCTTGAGCGCAGGACTCACCCATTCACGTGCGAGCAGGACCACATCGACCCAGTCATCTACACTGCCTTGGAGATCCGAGCTCAGGTGAACCGGGGCGAGCGCCCGGCACCGGAGCAGGTGGTTGGTATCTTCTGGGCGAAGGGTGATGGGGTGTTTTGGACCAGACAGACGAGAACGTGGGACCTGCCGAGCCTGACGGGAGTGTACGCCCACAGGTTCACATTTAAGTATATCTACTCGGCCTGGACCACCTTCCCGTTGATTGTGAAGACGCAACGCCGGGGCCGCAATGCGGAGGGCTCGACCTCGGATAAGTGGATGGGCAACATTATCCAGATGAGGAAGGAGGCGGTGCCCTTCCTGGAGAGCCTGGGCATCCCCAAGCCGCGCACATCTTCAAGGAGATGGGGACATTCTTGGCGGCAAAGAATTTCATCGTGAACTGCCCGTTGCCCGTGATGGAGATGCCGGTGGCCCCCATCCATGACAGTAAGGAGGCGCTGCGGTTCAGGGCAATTTGCGACGAACGGATCACCCTCCCGCTGGCCTCGCTGAAGGCCTTCGACTTGGTCTACACCAAGTTGGTGGCGGGCCTGAGCAAGTCGTCGATGGTGGAGGTGAAGGTCAATTGGCGCTGCAATGTGGTCCACGACGGTTCCGCAGGAGGCGGCGGGGGCCTTGTATGACAGGTTGGGCTACTCCCAGGACCTCATCCGGCAGCTGGGTTGCTCCCCCCCCTTGGGTGCCGTTGGCCCCGGGGGGGGAGCGGCCAAGGAGGCGGACCCAAAGGCCAAGGTCCTGGGGGGGGCAGACACCACAGGCGGTACCCGCCCATCACCGGCCACGGTCACGGCGGTTGCGGGCCAAAAGTACGTCCATGTGGCTATATGTGCAGATTTTGCAAGGGCTTCTGGAAGGCGAGCCGTAGGGGGGACCAGGCTGGCACAGGGATAAGGCCATTTGCTTGCAGTTGGTGATGGACGAGCCCCCGGAGCAGCTGTACAATCAGTGGATCCGCGACCGGATGGAGTTCTACAAGAGGGTGGAGCCAACGGAGCCTCCCAGGGATGAGCGGCTGGTCCTAAGCGACGCGAGCACCCCCCGCATGCGCTTCAGCTCCTCGAACGGCCTGGAAAATGTCTCCACAGCCTTGTGGTCGGTCATCCTGAGCAACCCGGAGAAGTCGGGGCTGGCGGCAATCCACTCGGTGGCGAAAGAGGCGATCCTGAAGGGAGGGAGCCGCTAGGTTTTGTCTCACAACCCTGTCGGATGTGGGAGTCGTGTGATTTCTTCCTCCCGGGACTTGGGTGCCTTTGGCCCCGTCTCCGGGGGGGGAGGGGGAAAGGGTTTTCCTTATTGGGTTCGGTTTTCACCACTGTTTCCTCTCTTATTCCATTCTGGTGGCGCACGTGGGTTCTTCTGGTTGCATGGCAGTGGAGCCACGTCACGGCAGCTTGATCTCCTCGACCATGAGGCCACATGCATTAGCTGCCCCAAGGAGGCCATCTCAGCCACGGTTCGGAAAAAGTGGCTGCGGCCGACTCTTGGTTTCCTTGAGGTCCCCTTGGGGTTTTGGGGAATCCCCCGCCTGGTCGGTCTCCCCCCTCCGTGCTTTTGGGGGGTTTCTGGGGGGTTGATTTTGGGTCGCGCTCCCCCCTTTCCCGGTAAAAATCTCGGGACGTTGGGGGGGACTTGTCGGGATGCGTGTGGCCTGCCTGCTCCATCTGCACTCTGCATTCTGCAAGGTTGGAGCATGCATGCATTGTGCAGCGGTTGGGTCCCGGCGGTTCGATAGGAGGCTCGAAACCCCCTTTTTCATCATGGCTAGGGTATCTACCAAGTTTCTTATGCGCCCGCCTTACACACGTCTTTGGGACCGCATTCCAAGGGTCCTATGGGACACGTTGGCGGATGAGTCCTTCTCCCCGAGACAGACGGACGGGGAGCTGTTGGTCCTGATGTGCCTGCGCCAAGGCACTGAGGAGGAGGGGAGGAAGCTGGGCGGAGAGCCGGCAGTCCGCTTCTCTCATCTCCTGGAGCTCTCGGGCATTCCGGTAGGACAAGACGACCGCATGGTCCCGACGGACTACTTCAACGGCCTGGTGGCGTCGGCGGTAGGCAGGCTTCCCCAGCCTCTGTCCGCGGCGGACCTGGCCGACCTGTGGGACAGCCTATGGTTCCTCCTCCTGGCGACGGCGGATGGCAAGCCGAGCGAGGACTTTTCCCCGCTGGAGAATGAATGGGACCGCCAGGACCAATTGAGGTGGTTCTCACGAGATGACCCACCCCCACTCCAACAACCGGAGCTTCTGAAGTGGAGGCACTGGCGCCCAGGCAAAATAAGGGAAATGGAGCCCACGACCCAGCGAGCGCTGGAACTCCATATGCGCGGGAAATGGGCGGAACGGCTCCTCGCCCACTTTGCCCCGTTTGCGGAGCACATCGCGTACATGCAGGACATCCTGGGGGAGGACTTCCGCAAGGAGGCATTGGACCTCCTGGGGGACACGAGGTTCCGGACACTCAGGCAACATTGCTGGTCTACGAAAGTCTCCGGAAGAGAGGCTTCACGGTGATTCCATGGCAGGAACGACATGTCCGCTCTCTCCTCAACCAGCTCGCCGAAGAGGAGGTCACCCCGTGCAAGCTACGGCAGGTGTGGAACACCCTCAAATGGTATTCCAAGACCTTCGGTATGCTGAAGATAGACGAGCTCCATCGCCTCAAGTCCAAGAAGAGCTCGTTGGAAGAGGCACTCACGGACACGGTCACCCGGCCGCAGCGCAAGGCGGTGGTCCCCAGCAAAGAGGTCATATGGGCTATGGAGGAAGGGGCTGGCTACAATCACCTGGGTGCCACCGGCCCCGGTACGCAGGCGGCCCCGGGGAGGAGCAGACACGAGGTACTGGACGCATTCATCCTGGGTTTCGCCCGGTTCCAAGTAGGGTGCAGCGCTCGTTTCAATGACCTCCAGCATGTTCACCCCAAGGACCTGATCCACACCAGTAACACCGTGGAGCTGAAGGCCTGGCAGATCAAGACGGTCTCAGCAGCACGAATCAACCGCAACCCGGTCCCCTTGATTGCTCCGAAGTACAGCTTCACGGGGATCCCCTGGTGGACTACCTGGGTGGCCACGGTCCGGCGACTGGTATCCGAGGAGGCATTCCAGGACATGGACTACTTGCTCCCAACAGTGAGCAAAGACTTCGCAGGGCTGATCTTCCACACCAGAAAGGGCTCTGAGATGGCTCAAGGATGCTCTTCTCCGTCGGGGAGTGACCCCGGGGTTGGTGAAGCCGCTGACGTGGCACTCATTCCGAGTGTTCATCCCGGTCCAGATGGGGATCCCCCGGGAGCGCCGCATGTACTTAGGCAACTGGCTCACAGAGAGCACAGCAGACGTCTATGTGCGGGAGAAGCGCAATGTCGTTGTTGAGATTTGGGGCCAGGTAGCGCAGAAGGTCCCCAACCTGAACCTTGGGCCAGGCAGGGAACGCAGGGAGGACTTGAACCACCCGGACTGGGCGGACCCGCTCCCGCCGCCAGCAGTGGAAATCACGGACGCGGGACCGGACGGCCACAAGGACCAAACCGAAGGGGAAGGGGAGGCGTCCCCCACGGTACCCTCAGGGAGCGCACCGTCGACTCGCTCATGGTCATTGGTGGAACAGGGACCCGAGGACACACCAGCGAAGGCCAAGGACCTGTTTCCCACCACCCCGGACTTCCCCCTTCGTGTTGTTGCGGCGGTCAAACGCACAGGCAACGCCGGCCAGGCCAGAATCCACCTGCTGAATGACGAAGGCACGGCTGTGGGGTGCGGGTGGCGACCGGCAGCCTCCAAGATCCAGGAGCTCTCCGTGCTGGACTACATGTCGGAGCCAGAGGCCTATGGCAAGTGCGAACGTTGCTTCGACTGGGTACTGGAGCCTGCGGAGGTCCCCACACTGCAGGAGGACTCGGACTCCTCGGCGGACTCGGGCTCTGAAACGGATGACTCGGTAGACACCCAGTCGGAGACCGAGGTGGTGGCCCTACCTTTGGAAGCCTAGGTGCCCCCGGCCCTGACGACCTAAGGGGGAGGCCAAGGACAGGGCTCTGGCCAGGGCCCTCAGCACGGTGTGCCAGACTGTCCTTCGGAAATGGCGCTATCAGTCTGCACACCCGTTCTTCAGTTTTTGAGAGTTTGTGGTGGGTGGCCCATGGGGCCCACCCAGCCGTAGACATCTGACAGGGGAAGATGAGTCCCTGGCACCAACACATTGCTTGGATAAAAGAGTTATCGCTTGCTTGGGTGGTGCCGTTTGGTTAGCTTACATACACTTTGTTAATGTTGAAACGCATGTGGAAACATGAACTGTGTGTGGAATGCTTGACCACAATGGCATGTGCCATTTTGGCTCAAGCATTGATCTGGGTTCCTGGAACCCAAGCTGTTTGAAAACCCACCCACCCACACCAAGGTAGGAGGTCATGGCTGCTGCGCCCGCCAAACCACCGGAGGAGGTCCCAGCCGAGATAAAGGAGGACGTGGCAAAGTTGCAGAAGCCACTGGCGGCCATCCTGGTGGGCAAGGAAATCCCCTGGGTCATCCAGGCACTGGGCGCATCGGGCTACATCACGGTGGAAGACCTGGCGGATCGCTGGAACACCCCGGCGGCGGCTAGGGACAATGGTCCCCGGGACCTGGGATTCCAGGATGGAGAGAATGGATTCAACGCCCAGACCTCGGCCTTCACGGCAACGCGCCTCCTTCAGGCAGTACGGGTGGCAGCAAACTTGGTCAGGGGGGGCAACCAGGGTGACCACCCGGCGGGCCATGTGGGCCCGACGAAGGCTCTAGAGGTCCTGTGTGACAGGCGCCAGCTGGAAGATGCTTACGTGGCCACGCATGGGGCCCCGAAGCCGAGGTTGGAATTCCAAGGTAGTGATGGCTACCTCAAGAAGCAATGGCGCTTGATTGCCAAGGGCGAGTTGGGCTACATCCCGGCAAAACACATCGTGAGCGCGCTCCCAGAAGAAGGGGAACGCCCTTCATCCACCCACAAGAAGATCACGGTGGACGGCTGGGACAGGGAGGATGAAGAAGAGGTGAGGAGCCACCCTACATCTCGGCCGACGCTCCTGATGTGCACGGCAGCACTGCCGCAGTTTGGCAACCTGAGGGTCACCAAGGAGGAGCTGGATGATTGGTATGCCTGGTTCTACGGGGAGGACATAGCCGGCAGAAAGCCTCCCCCGAGCGACACCACCTTGCTGTTTGCGGAGCGCAATGCATGGCGCAAGATTCACGAGATGGTGCACCAGGGCACCACTCTCTCCGAAGCCCTCAAGAACATCAGGGGCGACTTCCTCTTAGCACCTCAACAGGGCGCCGACGACGAAGGGGAAGAGCAAGAGCAAGGCACCCAAGGTGTGGCAGACTCAGTGGGAGAAGCCCAAGAAGGGGGGAAAAGGATCCTGGCCCTCAGGGCCTACCCATTCCAAGCCGAAGGGCAAGGGCGGCAAAGGAAAGTCCCCCAACTCCTCCTCGACCCCATGGCCGGACCACTGGGCTTTCAAGAATCCCAAAGGGGTGGCATACGGATCATGCGGCCGATCCCACAACTGCCCAGTCAGGAAGGATGGGGGGGTGTGTGATGCCCCCCCATCGAAGCATGTGCGACAGGCAGCCCACACCTCCCCAAGTGACAGGAGGCCACTCAGGGTGCCATAGGCCCCGTGGCTGCCTGGTCTCCGAAGGGATCACAGGCCACCAGTGCTCTCACAGCGGGGGAGAGCCAATCCCACCAGAGCCACAGCAGGGGGCAGACAGAGTTGGGGAGGCCAGGACGGCCGCAGGTGGGAGGGGATTTCTGCAGGGTGCCACCGGCCCCGGAAGCCCCTCCACCGAAGAAAAGGAGTGGACCCAGTCAGGGCACTCCAGAAGGGCGGAAGCACCCGTTTCCCCCGCACCCACCGAGGCAGTGGGATGAACCCCCAGAGAGACCCAGCGGTGAGGATCCGCCCGGCACGGGGCGTTCCAAGGGCGGGCAGAACCGTCAGGGCAAGCAGCAAGCCCAGGGCCAGACGACCAGTGGGTCGGACAAAGGACACACGGAAACCCCTGGGGGGACAAGCCCCACCTTCCCCTGGATGCAAGACACCCCGGAAAGACTGAGGTCCAGACTAAGGTGGACGCCACGACCGGTGCCGGAGTCGTCGAAGCCGACCCTCATCCTGCTGTACGCTGGGACGGACGACGCGGGGGCCCTGGATGCCTACCTCCATGCCTACAACCCGGCCTTCTCGGAGTACATTTGGGCAGTGGACATTAGGCGAAAGGGTGGCGATCTTGGACAGGACATGCTGGGAGACGAGCCATACTCTACAATGTGCTCCATGGCCAGGGCGGGTAAGGTCGCCTTTGTGGGGGGCGGCCCCAACTGCAGAACGTGGAGCATTCTCAGATGGTTCCCCAAACCGGGAGGCCCGCCGCCGGTGAGGGGCAGGGCGGAGCAGACCCTGTGGGGCTTGGAGGACCTGGAGCCCCGGGTAAGGGAGGACACGGACAACGACAGCGTGCTCATGCTCCGACAGATGTACCTGACCTCGCAGGCCTACCAAGGACTAGGTCAACGAACGGTCCCGCAGGTGGGCTCCTCCTTCCTGGAGCACCCGATGGACCCAATGGAGTGCAGCAAGAGCCCGAGCGCAGCGAGGTGCTCATCGATCTGGGTCACACGGGCCTACATTCAATGGGCGAACGCACTCCACCACTCCCTCATCAAGTTTGACAAGTGCCGCCTGGGCCAGGTGGTAGTGAAGTCCACGACATTGTCAACGGACCTTCCCCTTCACCATTAGGCATGATCTGCGATGCAACCACGGAGCTCAGCCCAGGGGGGAAAAGCTCAACTCCAGTGACCTCAGCCGGTACCCAGAGCAGATGATGCAGGGTCTCGCAGCGGCCATCGGGGGGCACGGTGCCCCAAGTGAACCCAACGACCCCCCCGAGGCGGCAGAGGGAACCATCTCCCCGCACGCCGGGGGACAACAAGCGCCAGTCCCTGAGGCTGAATTCCGGCCAACAAGCGTTGGCGGGACTAACCTTGGGCTCACGTCCACTCTCGGCCTCAGACAATCCTGAGGTCCGGACACCAACACAGCCGGCGGGCAGGGAGGTCGAACTACGGGGTGAAACTCTTCCCCTTCAGCCATGGGCACGCCATTGCATGGAGATCTCGGATCGGCCCACCACCCTGCCGATCACGCACGACCCAAATCTCTCCGACAAGGTTATGTACCTCCAGATGGCCTTCAAACAGCGCCCCCTCAGGGACGGGGGTGGGAAGCCCTCACTTGGACGGCTGGTTCCGTGGACTCGGCCATTGTCCAAAGCAGCAGCGACGGGGGCCAAGATCTGTGTCCTCACGTCGCCATGGGGGACAAACTCCAGGAGTCGCTCTCGTTAAAAAACAGGGCACACCCCTTCCCGGAAGACCTGCTGGAAGATATCAGAAAGATCCTGGCGCCAGGGGCAGGCCGACCAGCGGAAGGCCAACCCTTCTTCCTGGACATCTTGCACAGCCTGGCGCTGAACATTCAGGACCCCGACCACCAGTTTCCTCGGGATCTGGAACAAGGGGTCCCACTGAAGGGGTCACGGACCCACCCCTAGCCTCGCCGGGCATCTGGCCACTCAAGAAGGAGCTAAAAGGGGAGGAGCCGGTTTCAGGAACTCCCTCATCCCACGGGCCGGGGTAACTACCCCTCAGCGGATCACTTCAGTGAGCTCATCCGTAGCACATTCCTGGAGGAGGTCCCCATGGGCATGGTAGATGGCCCTCTCACCAAGGTAGAGGCAGCAGCGCGCTGTGGCTGCAATATGGAGGATCTTTGCCCAGGCCCCCTAGCAGGCATCGACGAAGGGGACAAGATCCGCACCATCTACGATGGCTCGGTGGGGGGGGCCAATGACACCATCAGGAACCAGACGGTGGAAAGGACGACGGCTCCGACGGTGCTGGATGGGGTACAAGCTCTTCATTGGCTACATGCGGCAGCTGAGGAGGGACCTCCCTCTCAGGGTGCCCCCGGCCCCGAGAAGGAGGTCGCTAAACCTCCACCCGAGGGCTGGCAATGGCCGGAGCCGGGCACCAGGTGGGTGCTGCTCAAGGCGGACGTCACCAAGGCCCACCAGAGAGGTGAAGGTCCTCAGGAAGGACTGGCAGTTCCAGGTGGCCTAACTGGGGGAAGAATGGTGGGTGAACACATACGGCATGGCCAGTGCCCAATCCTACTGGGGACGCCTGGCAGCCCTTCTACTCAGGGTCCTCTACGCACTTTTCCCTCAAGTGGATTGGAACTTCGTCTTTGTGGATGACTTCCTGTGGCTGCTTCGCAGCGAGGGGGCAGTAAACTTGGCGGTGGCGCTGTTGGCAACACTCCTGGCCTTGGGCACCCCGCTTAGCTGGAAGAAGACACATTTGGCGGAGGTCAACACGTGGCTGGGCTTCGTGGTCCACCCGAACATCCCGCAGGTTCTCATGGCCGCCAACAAACACATCCTGGTGATGGAGGTCTTGCAGATCATGGTGGAAGGGCAGGCGATGCACTCAAAGGACATCGAGAAGGCCCTGGGCCGCATCCAATGGGCAACTGCTGCATGTCCGCTGGCGAAGTCGATGCTTCAGCCACTGTGGGCCTGGAAAATGGCCACCACCACGGTGGGGAAACCCCCTAAGGTGGTCAGGATGCTGGCGTTCATGCTGCGGTTCCTCTTCAACACGCCCTTCGTCCAGTACTCCCCTTACTTGCCGAAGTCCTCTTGGTGGGGTTGCAGCGATGCTAGCGCCTCGGATGAAGGACTGGCATTTGTGGGAGGCTGGTGCGCCAACAAAATGGATTCAAGAATGGGGATCCCAAGCGGAGGATTGCGGCTCTGGAAATGCTGGGCACGCTCTTCCTCTGTAACATGATCCTCACGCACCAAGGCCCTCTGTCCTCCCGGGTCCGACTCCCGGTGGGCAGTGACGGACAATCAGGGCAACGTCATGGCGATGCTCAACCTTGGATCCAAGAAGCCCTACACCGCGGCTATCCTGATGGAGCTGGTCTTCCTGCTCCACACCCATGGCTGCTCGCTGGCGGCCAACCACGTGCCCCGGGAATTCAACCAGTGGGCCGATGAGCTGACGCACCCAGATTTCTCTGGGTTCGACCCTTTGCACAGAGTCCCTAAACAGGAACTCTGCGAGGAGTTCATTTTTCTCCCGCGTCTCCTGAATGGAGATGCATTTGATCTTAGCGTGGGCCCACCCATGCTCCCGTGACCGGAGCCGGTGGGTGACTCACTTCCCCTGGTGGCAGACCCCCCTGTGGCCTGGGTGCCCCGGGCCCCGGCCCAGGGGCGGGCGCTATCAGTCTGCACACCCGTTCTTCAGTTTTTGAGAGTTTGTGGTGGGTGGCCCATGGGGCCCACCCAGCCGTAGACATCTGACAGGGGAAGATGAGTCCCTGGCACCAACACATTGCTTGGATAAAAGAGTTATCGCTTGCTTGTGTGGTGCCGTTTGGTTAGCTTACATACACATATCAATGTATGCTGGTGTTTCTGGTTTTATTGGGGATTGAAACAAGGGCTTATGAATGCCGGGGTCAACATCATATTAACGACTCTACGGTGTTTGGATATGAAGAGGAGAGGATCCCCTGAGGGCTGCCTTGAACCGCTCGCGTCGCAGGTGCCGCAGGCGCTCTGCGACATGCTGTCTGGAACTAAGGCCGCAGGTGTGGAGGGGTCCGAGTGACCACGCAAATTTGGTTGATGGTACCATTTATGGTTGCACTTAAGGTTCCATTTATGGTCCACTTAGGGTGTCACCTGCGTCCCGTTGGGTGTGTGCGGGGTTTCCCAAGGCGATCTCATCTCTTCCTGCTGCCATCAGCCCCACGCTCAGAGCGGAATGTCATCATGTTTCCACCTACCTACTTTCTGTTTGCCTCGCGAGTCGACACCGTGGCAAAAGTCTCGCGGTTCCCCGTCAAACGCAGCTCAGCCGCTCGACGCAGCTCCGACACAACACATCCCGCGCAGCTCTTCGGAGGTCCTAGCTCTGAAGCAGCGGGTGAACTCGCAGGCCGGCTCTGGGGATGGGCGCGCTGGTCGGGTTTGCTGGCCGGCTTCCAGCTTGTGTTTTAGGGTACCCTTTTGTTTGAGGGTACCTTGTTGGGGGTTTCTTGACAGGGAAGCCGAAGGGAAGCACCCTATTTTGAAGCATCCGGTTGTATTTCTTGCTTGATTTTGGCATGGGCGCAATCGTGGTTGGTTTGAGCCAAGCAATTTTGCAAATAGCACATGCCTGGCACCTCAGAATAGTGGCAGTTTGGGGACAACGTTTCGAATTGACCGAGTGCCAGTCTTTCGGCCAGCGCAAGTCCCGTAGAGATAACGGTCGGAGTTGATTTCAGGAAAGCTCTTTGTCAGACGGGCAGCTCTGTAAAGCTCACGCGAAGGGAGGGCCAAGAAGGGCCGGCATCTCAATACCCCGCTGCACCCCGCTCGCCCAAACTACCCAGCCTTCCGAATTCGAGTTCGAATCGGGCCGGTGGCTTGCCGCGAGGTTTTTGGGGGAAGAGATTTTGCCTCCAACCTCAGGAGTCCATGCCAAAGTTTCGCAAGCCAACGAGAGCTCCGATCCGATGACCGATCCAGGCGGTTCAGTACAAGCTGCTCCACTCCTTGGGGCACTTTGTCTCGCGGCTGGAGCCGCCCTCCAGGAGCTCCGGATCTCGACGTGAAGTTGATTATCAAGTTTGGCCTCTGGTTTGGACCCTTTGGATCAGTTTCCTCGCAAGGGACCCTCTGATGGAGTCCATGTTAGTGGGACGGTAGCTGCCCAACGTTTTGTGTTTTTGTCCAGTCCTCCACTCAAAACATCTCGTGGGCCTCGTACCTTGCCTGTCTTTTGGCTTTTACTTTGCCTCTGTGTGTGTTTGTGTGTGTGTGTGACCGGTCTGTTCAGCAGATGCTTGTTTATAGTGATATGTTCATCAACCCGTTTCATGGGATGCGGTCAAGAGTTGGATGACGGTGCCGCTTCCCCACCCACTATCAGCGAGTCAAAGCCTGTCGCTATCTCGTCCGCGTTTTTTTTTTTTTTTTTTTTTTTTTTTTTTTTTTTTAATAAAAATAAAAAAAAAAATGTTTTTATTGTTTTGTGGGGAAGGGAACGATCCAATTAGGTATAGGGCAGCAACCTTCTGGCAAGATGCTGATCTAGAAGCCGGTTTTGATGCCGCGGAGTCACCCTGCCCCCTGTCAAGATCAGATTCACAGTGGATGTCGGGTTGTGGCCATCATGCCTCAGGTGCCAGCTTGAAAGTGAGCCTCATGTCAGAAAATGCCCATGGCCTGTTCCAACTGCAGGATCCAGCGCTACTTTGGGCTCCTGGTCATCCTTTCGGAGACGCAGTGGCTGGACCCCAGGTCGGGTTTGGTGAGCGGTCGGATTTGGCCCAGCAAAACCAACCTCTTGAAGGGGTGCCTGGACTTGAGTTGTGACAACGCGATTATAGAAGAGAGTCAGGATGTTGTGCCTGCTTTCACGCAACAGTTATCAGAAATTCATGACTTCCATGGACTTACTTGTGTCAGCCTGCCCTCACGCTGCTCTGATTGTCCATGCGAGGGGTTGAACCGGGCTGCTCGCATAGCCGCTTGTCCGCCGCCATCGGTGAGAACTGCCTACCAGAAAACTCGAAAGTGGCCAATGATGCTTTGGGAGCCCCCTACAGCTGTGTGAGCCGTTTGTTCAAGCCGAAGTGGCCGGGCTGAGGGTTGGGCCAAGCCCTGGTTGAAACATGTAGCAAACACTTACAATACACATAGCAAATAGCAAATGTTTAAGCAAGATTGTTTCAGCACACTTCATGGTCAGCAGATGGATCTGTCCTTGTCATGGCTTGATCCATGTGAGAGAGATGCTTGGTTGTCAAGACGAAGAGGGTGGTGGATCCCGCCAGTTCGTCTGAATTGCAACAACCGGTGGGGCTCACCAACGGCAGGATGGCCACGGATCCAAAAGCAGCCACAAGCGTCAAACCATAGCATGGCTCCACCCGGACCTCCGGGTTTCCACGGGAGTTGACTTCAAAAGGGAACTGCGGAACCCCCCCCCAGCCCCGGGCAGAAAAGAGAAAGCAACTTATTGGGGGTTTGGCTCCAATTGGCTGCGGCTCACTGCGGTTTCAGCGCTCGGTTGCCGCGCCAGCTACGTGCTGACCGCGTTGCATCGCCTGGTCTTTTGCCCCTCTTGCCTGACCTGGGAGGCGGGCATGTGGCTGCCTTAGTCACCAGAGTTGCCCCCCCGCAACCCCAAAACGCGCTGTGGAATCAGTGATTCATATTTGGGCATCTTTTTTTGGGAGGGTGACAGGGTGAGCTGCAGTTTGTTTTTCAATAATCAGCCCCTCTTGGTGAAACCAAGGGGTTGCTAAAGCGCACGCCTGGCCTGAACCTCGAAGGCTTGGGCAGTCAGAAGCCCCAGCCTTTGGCTACTCCTGATCTACCCGTCAAAGTCACCCCTCAAGTGGTAGGTTAGAGGGAAACAGCTCCAGTTGCTGACTGTGGCAACACGCAGAACCAGTCAATATAATGCCCCCGGTGCAAAGCCGGCGCAGATAGTCTCAAGTTGGTTGGCCATAAATTCTGCACGCTGTACCGTTGCCCAGTGGACTGGTGTTTCACGGAAAGCCGAAGGCTTTCCTTCCTCCAGCTTGTGTTTTTTGGAACGGATTTTGTCCCAGGCGAAATGGTCAAACCCACACACACACACACATTTTGCCCAATCAGCCGCTTGACACTACCCTATCTTCGCTTTCCCCCCCCCCCACCCGCACCCTCAGACTCAGAGCCTGTTTTTTTTTGTTGGCGTGCCGAGGCGCGTGCTGATTACCTGTCGCAGGATCATCCTCTCGCATCCTCAGGCCACACAGAAGTCGCTGTATGCCTAGGTCCCCCAGAGTGCCCTTTTACCCTTTTTTGGGGGACGGCTCCCTTACTACAATAGACCACAGAAAAAAGGGTACCCTCATTCGATCTCTCTACTGGAGGACCTAGATGCTCATTGGAGCCACAATCGGGCAGACCCTTCTAAATATCAGGTAAATATGACTCAAAATCGGGTCTCAATTACCCGTCCAGGCGGACGATAGATTCTCCAAAATACACTAGAGGGAAGATGAACAGACCTTATTCAGGACGAGTCCTTGATCTCTGCCGAGTGAGTCAACATACTTTACCCAGCATGGCCTGCCAGAGGCGGTGATTTACCAGCCGATGCTGCGGCTCCTTCAGCACTTGGCCACCTACCAGCCGTCTGCCTCAGATCGAAAGATGGAGTGCTGCTCGACTCGGTTGGCCAAAGATGACCCTTTGACCTCTCTGGTGCGATAGGTGGGGAATGACCTTACGGGTGTTGGGAATGAACCTGGGGATTCCCTGAAAGGAAACCATGGGGGATGGTTGAAGGGGGTCATTCCCTCACTCCCAGCTGTCCATTTGTTTGTCATGGCTCCCAAAGCTCAACTTTAGGGCGGGTGAGTTGGACATTGGCAGGGTTGTCGAAACATGGGATAAGGAGGGGGGCGGTGGGGTTCCCTTGGATTTCCCTGCAATGTAACCCCATCAACAGAGTACCCTCAAGACACACAAAAACATGAGGGCCACATGTCATGCAAGGGAAGGAAATACATTGGTTTCAATCTTGTTTCCGCTTATGCTTAGGGGATTTTCCACATGCATGCCGCGGATGGCAGGGTTGAGGATTGGTCAAAGCAGGGTTGGAATTGTCGGTCCATGGCCTTGGTGCGGTGTCTTTCTTTGACGCCAGGGCTGCAAAGCGGCATGGCTTCTGGCTTCACCTTGAAACCAAACAAAGGGGGGTTCCTCCAAAAAACGACACTCACTCGGCACTGACGTCGGGGCTGCTCGGAACGCAACCCTCCAGTGTTTTTCACTGCAGCTCCTTCGGAACAGACATGAGGTCAGATGTCGACTTGCGAGACAGGGCCCTGCTCTACATGAGGCGGCGGAGGGAAGGGGTGAGCCCCACCAGTTGATAGGTTTTCTCAGAGATGAGTGGGAAGAATAGAAAGACACTGCAGGGGGCGGATGGTCTGAAGGTGCTGAAGGTTGCTTTTGCATGGAATCCTGTTGGTTCTTGGATCTGACGGCATGCCTTTTATGAGAGCGAGAGAGAGAAAGATCAAGAAAGAGGGACAGCACATCGTGCCTTTCTTTGAGGTCCTACATGGAGTTACCACCAGGGTTCCACTTTTTGACTACCCCCACAATGACTTAAACCCAGGGGTGGGTCTCGTACCCCAAGAAGGAATCCCTGGGTTTCAGTCTATTTGCAGGTAGTCAAAAAAGAGAACCCTGGTTACCACGCACCTTATGACAAGATTCCACTCACACGGGGCTTTGATTGTTGAAAGTGCTTTGGACATGAATCGCTCTCGGCTTTGCTATTTGATGGCTCAAGTGCGGCTCCGCCCCCCTGTGTGCTTTTGGAACCTGTTGCAGCCATGAAGTTCAAGGCCCGGATGGGGCTGGGGGGGCGTGCTCATGCCCTGGGAATCAAGTAATTTTACGCGGTTGCTCATCAGAGATCACTGCGGCACCATCCAGCCCCCGTTTTTGCAGAACCGGCCGCAGCCTCCTCGGGACTGAATGGGACACTTGGAACCCCAAAGGTGCCTTTGACGCATTGCGCCGCCCAAGCCATGGCACAACCCGCTACGTTGATGGGGACCGGAGAAACAACGAAAGCGGCAATGCGGGGATGCGTCAACTTCGCGACCCGGTTATGGCCAGTTCTGCATGGAGGTGCCGCAGTCATTTGTTGGCATGTCTACGTCTGAAGCCGCAGGCGTGCGTGTCCAGCAAACGGCGCAGGGGCCTCAGGAGTTTGGGAGCACAGCCTTTGCCTCGTGTTCCTGGGACCCTGAAATTTTGGGGCCCAGAGGGTCCAATGTCAGCCCAGTAATTGGGGCGGCGATGCATCGCGCCTATTGGCCAACCCCACCATGTGCCTCCCGAGATGCTTCAATCACGCCGTGGTCTTTCGGTTTGTCTTTGTCTTCCATGTCTTCCCGATCCTGGGCCACTTCATCGGGGTCGGGGGGGTCCAACGAGGGGCCCGATTTCAAGTGAGCGGTGTTTCCGCAGTTGTTCTTTGCAGGGCCTTTTGACAGTGGATTTTGAAAAGAGGCAGGGTTCATCTCAAACGGCTTTCGCGGCCTCGTCATTGCAAGCAGACCCACTCTCGTCCCCTCTCTCCCTCCAAGACCCTGCTTTGGGATGTGGCTTCCTCTCTGAAAGGACCCCAGCTCGATGGAGGCATTTTTTCCAAGACTGGATGTCATGTTTGGCACCTGGGGCCTCAAGGTAAGGCCGGGCTCGCATCGAGGGTGTGATGCGGGTGGCCACAGGCAAGAACCGCAAGACTCACTTCACGGCACCCTCGCACCTTCGCAGAAAGATCATGAGCTCGCCGCGGCCTGAGTGCTGTTGCTCTGGCAGCGAAAATCATGGATCCAGCAACTACAGTGTGTCAGGCAGCAGAGTGAATCGTGGATCTCCCGCAGAGAGAGAGAGCACCTTGTTCCTACACCCACAGGAGCCAAACGAATGAGTCAAATGAGAGAGAGCTTCGTGCGATTGACGCGGCAAGCCCTTGCGCCCCGTACCCGACGACGCGAGGCCACTCAGTAAGGACCTGCGGAACAAGTACAACGCCGCGTGCTCAAAACGGCCCTGAGCTCACGGAACATGAATCCCTTGGGAAGGCACCTTGTGAAGGCACCTGTCTGAGAACATGTGAATCAAACGGCCTCTCTTGTACTTCTGGGTGTGTCTTTTTTAATACCCCAAAGTGGTGGTGTCCGTTTGATGTCTTCTTAAAACCACCCAAACAAGAGTACCAGCGCCAAGAAACAACCCAACGGATCAACTTGGCGGGGGTCTCTCGATTTGCGCGCTGTCCACACGGGTCACAACATGGGGCAAGCCGAGGTGCGGGCAGTGCCCATCAGAAGGGACGATGAGGTGAGGATTGTGCCGCCCGGACTGCGCGTGTCCTTGAGACGAGAGTGGCCTTTGGGTGACGTAGACGGCAAACAGAGGATACCAAACATTTGGACCTCCAAACCAAAGCACAGCCCCATGTGTGGCAATCTCGCCTGGGTTTGTGGGTTTTTCGACTGCTGTTGTGGGAATGCTCAGCTGTGCTCTACATGGGAAGGTGGTCGTTTTTGAACGCGTGTTTCGGCTCGTTTTTGAACGCGGTTTTCCTCAAGTGTATGTGATTTACAGCAGCGCGGCCATTTTTCCAAGTGTCCATGCACACCACGATGAGGCGCACGAACACGCGCCACGATGCACGTGTAGCACATGGATGGCGCCGTGCTTTTTGGAGACAATCGTCAACTGTAGGCCCGGGAACACAAAGCACAAGGAACGCAAAGCGACATCATCATCGTCATCATCATCATCATTATCATCACATCGACATCGTCAACATCATCATCATCATCATCATCATCACCATCATCATCATCACCATCATCATCATCATCAACATCGTCATCATCACTACCAGCAACATCACCTTCATCCACATCAACACCAACATCATCATCGCCATCATCAACATCACCACCAACATCCATATCATCATCATCATCATCAACAACACCATCAACATGACCATCATCACCATCATCATCATCAACAACATCAACATCCTCAACATCGTCAACATCGTCAACATCAACATCATCACCATCATCATCATTAACAACATCATCACCATTATCAACATCAACGTCGACATCACCATCATCATCAACAACATCATCAGCATCATCAACATCGTCATAATCATCACCATCATCATCATCATCATCATCATCATCATCATCACCATGACCATCATCAACACCGTCATCATCAATATCAACAACACCACCATCACCACCAGCGCGCAGTCGCACGGTCACGCAGTAAGAGGCGAACGTAACTGCCCCACCCCATCCCCCCCCCCAGCTGCAGGACGCAGTCGCACGGTCAGGCAGCAAGAAGCAAACGCAACTGCCCCACCCCACCCCCCACCCAGCCCCAATACGCAGTTGCGCCGCCACGCAGAGGCTCCGATTCGCAAGTTACTTAGGCCGTATGAGCTAAGGAGGTTTTTGTGTCGCGAGGACAAGATAACTCAGAGCTTGAAATTTCACGAGTTTTCACGGCTTTTTCACGGAGAAGTAACGGCCTTTCAGTTTCCCGCGCGAGTTATTACGGCCGTTAGGCCGAGTTTTCACGGCTTTACGGGGGCCAACGGGCGCAAATCACCGAGGACATCTGAGCTCAAAAAGCCAAGGTAACTTGGGACTCGGGGCCCCCTTTTCCCAGTCCCAGGGCGCAGTTGCACGGGCACGCAGTAAGAGGCGAACGTAACTGCCCCACCCCATCCCCCCCCCCAGCCGCAGGACGCAGTCGCACGGTCAGGCAGCAAGAAGCAAACGCAACTGCCCCACCCCACCCCCCACCCAGCCCCAATACGCAGTTGCGCCGCCACGCAGAGGCTCCGATTCGCAAGTTACTTAGGCCGTATGAGCTAAGGAGGTTTTTGTGTCGCGAGGACAAGATAACTCAGAGCTTGAAATTTCACGAGTTTTCACGGCTTTTTCACGGAGAAGTAACGGCCTTTCAGTTTCCCGCGCGAGTTATTACGGCCGTTAGGCCGAGTTTTCACGGCTTTACGGGGGCCAACGGGCGCAAATCGCTGAGGACATCTGAGCTCAAAAAGCCAAGGTAACTCGGGACTCGGGGCCCCCTTTTCCCAGTCCCAGGGCGCAGTTGCACGGGCACGCAGTAAGAGACTGCCCCGCCCCACCCCCCCCCCCCCCAGCCCCAATACGCAGTTCCACCGTCACGCAGTCAGCAGCGATCGCAACTACCCCCTTCCCCCAGCCCCAGGATGCAGTCGCACGGTCACGCAGTAAGAGGCGAACGGAACTGCCCCACCCCACCCCCACCCCCAGGACGCAGTGGCACGGTCACGCAGTAAGAGGCAAACGTAACTGCCCCACCTGCCGCAGGATAGCCCCCCATGTGTTCGAAAATGACCCACTCTGTGTTCGAAAATGATCCAGGACATCGGTGTTCGAAAATGATCCAAAATCGGTGTTCGAAAATGATCCCCCACCCCTCTACATTTCTCCTGAGGCGTGGCCACTACCACGACCGAGAGGGCAAGGTCGTGCAGGTGTACAGGAAGAAGTTCTGCCAACTTGGCGAGTTGCGAGCGGGAGCCATGTTGGCATTGCTCGTCGTCGATGTTTGGCCGCGCGCCGCGCTGGTGTGCCTTTTGTTACACGCACGTGGTTCATCCACGAGGCATGCATGGGGCATGACTGGTTTCAGGCATGCCATGTTGAGTAAGGACTGGTGGGTAGCTCTCAACATGTGGTTTGCCTGTGCGGTGGCTTGCAGGATGGAAATTGGGCCATGTACGCCTACGCGGAAATGGCCGCGCTTAGATATGTATATATACATATATGTATATGTACAAACGTGTATGTATACCTATCCCCGAAGCCATGTCGATACAGTTGCATTTCCATTTGCCCTGGACGCTCCTTTTTGCTGTGCAAGGGGACACTTTGCATTGTTTGATCATTTGTGGTCTCAGCTTGAGTTGAGCCCGCTTGGGATCCTGCGAGGCGCATTCTTGGTTGCTCTTGTGACCTGCAACCTTACCTTGGGGAAAATCAGTGTTTCCCTCCGCACAGTCAAATGGCTGTGTCTTTTTCGGGGTACTCCCCCAAAAACGGTTGCTGGTTTCGCTTGAAACCCCAAAACATGGCCCTAAAAAAAGACCCACCCAAGCAGTTCTACTTCTTGGGTGTCGAAGTCCAACCCGTTGCTTTCCGTGCCAGGCATCCACGTGGAGCGGGTCACCAGGGACAAGACCAACGGGCAGACGGTGCCCATCCCCATTCACCCGTCCAAGGCGAAAACGGGTGTGTGGGGGGGGGGGGGGGGAACTGGACTGAAGCATAGGGTAGAGGTCAGTTTGGTTGAACATTTTGACCAACATGCAGGGAATGCCGAACCGTCCAGGTGGGGAAAGTGTCACTTGCAAGGGTGTTTTGTAAGGTCAGTTTGTTTGAACTTCGATGGATTCCACTGGTTTCAAGTTGGTTCCAATAATTTGCAAGTGCCATTGGGAAGTAGAGTGGTCACTTCAAAGTCTGGGGATCTCCTTTAGTATTTTGTACTACAGTATTCACTGAATATGGATCACAATTTGAAATACCATGTTTAGTTGGGGGCAAAAGGTGTCTCTTTTCCTTGGGAGAGGCCACCAATCAACTCGAGCAAACTTGCAGCAACAATGAGTGTTTTTTCCTGGCCCGCTCTGATTTCGGCATCAGCTCTTTGGTCCGAAGCTTGTGTGTACGAGACAGCAATTTCCCACGTCGGCCACTGAAGGTTTGTCGGAACACCTGGTGCAAAATCTCGCGGGATGGTCCCAGAAAAAAGTGTTGTTTCGGGTTTCTTCCACGCACCTCTTTTGGGTGTGTCTGAAAAGAATCACGCCTTCTTGCATGGTCTAAAAGAGGCATCCCCGACCACCTGTAGGGTACTGCCCCTGATTTTTCAG
>CAUJNA010000330.1:233902-261301 GCA_963377175.1 Effrenium voratum | reverse complement strand
CGCCCCCGCGCCCCGGGCCCGCGCCTTTCAGAGGGCCTTTGTTTGAAGAGCGCTCCCAACACCCAAGACCATCTATAGAGACCCTGTGTGGTCATGTCACGAAACACAGCGAGTGAGGATGTGCGCTCCCAACGTTTTCTATCTTTTCGAGGATCGCCCGCCCGCCAGGAACCGCACACGATGTTCGGGCTGTCCGAAGACGCGGCGAGCAGCGCAACCCGACTGCTGCTGCAACGCACGTAGGATTGCTGCTTCTTTTGAGGGTTTGGGGGACCCTTGTTTATTGCAGGGGAGCACAATTGTCATATCATCTAGAGGAGGCAATTTGGCAACCAAAGATGTATCTGTTGCAGCCATGCTGTTTCCCCGAATGAACGCATCCAGGGTCCTACCACGCCCCACGCCCCTCTCAAAACGCCTGCCCCTGGTGGGTTTGTGGGAGAAAAGCCATGTTGGCGCGGTCAAAGCGCAAGACATATTATTGAGGCAGGAAGCCACAATGTTCTATGACCATGTCGCTGGACTGTCTCGATGAGGGTCTGATTGCGTATTGTGGGGCGGTGTCGCTAAAAAGGGTGGCCGAAAAGTGTTCGTGATCTGCATATTTTGCGTTTCCTTTCTTGCCGGGGGGGGGGAGGGCGCAATGCAAAAAAGGAGAGGGTAACAACGCAAAGGGTGCAGGCGGTCAGTTTCAAGCACAGGCATCGAACGATGCTGACCCTCATTGAAGCGCACGGCCCTCCAAAGGAAATTGTGGAATCTACTTTTGCCCAAGTGTTTATGCCAACAGAAAGTCTCTAGCCCCTTTCTTTGCACGTGGCCTTTGGAAGGCAACATACTTCTGTGCCCGGCGCATCTGGGGGGACTTCGGATTTGGATGGAATTCCGCTGAGCACCAGATACCACCATGAACCCATACATTTTCTCGGTGAAATAATACTCAGAGCCCCGCGCCCCGGGCCCGCGCCCGGCGCACACGCGCACACGCGCGCACACCCACCCACCCACCCACCCACCCATCCACCCACCCGCCCACCCACCCACCCACCCACCCACACCACCCACCCACCCCCACCCACCCACCCACCCACAACACCCACCCACACCCACACCCACCCCACCCACCCACCCACCCACCCACCCACCCACCCACCCACCCACCCACCCACCCACCCACCCACCACCCACCACAACCTCCCACAACCCACCCACCACCACCCACCACTCACCCACCACCCACCAGAACCCCCCCACCCACCGCCGCACCCACCCACCCACCCCACCCACACCCACCCATCAACACACTCCACACACCCACACACCCACGCCCACCACACCCCACAACACCCCATCATCACCAACAACACACAAGACAAACAGCCACACAGCAAACACGAACACAGAACACACAGACACACAGGACACACCGACACACAGACACACAGACACACAGACACACACACACACACACACACACACACACACACACACACACACACACACACACACACACACACACACACACACACACACACACACACACACACACACACACACACACACACACACACACACACACACACACACACACACACACACACACACACACACACACACACACACACTCACACACACACACACACACACACACACACACACACACACACACACACACACACACACACACACACACACACACACACACACACACACACACACGCGGAACCCAACTGGAAAATCCCGCCCATGACGTGGCCAACCCTAGAGTCAGCTTCCCCATACAGTTGGTGGTTGGGATTGCTCGTTTGGAGGTGTGGGGCGGTTTCCCATTTGCCTTTGACTCACTTCTCCAAAGCGAAACCTTTTAGCATTCCAGGGCTTAAAAAACTAGACCACGGTTGGCCCGAAAGCATAACATCGCAAGCGAGGTCGGCCCAACGCTGCAGGATGCGTTCTTTTTCCCTCCACGAAGCATTTGTGAAGCAAGCGCGAGACAGCACCAGGCAAGGTGCTCTGCGCAAACTGGTCGGTGCAAGTTGGTCTGCGCAAGTTGCTCTACGCAAGTTGCACTGCGCAAGTTGCTCTGCGCAAGTTGCTCCGCGCAAGTTGCTCCGGCAAGTTGGTCCCTGCAAGTGGCTCCCTGCAAGTTGCTCTGTGCAAATTGCGCTCCCTGCAAGTTGCTCTGTGCAAGCTGCTCTGTGCAAGTTGCTCTGTGCAAGTTGCTCTGCGTAAGTTGCTCTGCGCAAGTTGCTCTAGGCAAGGCGCTCTGCGCAAACTGGTCGGTGCAAGTTGGTCTGCGCAAGTTGCTCTGTGCAACTTGCTCTGCGCAAGTTGCTCTGCGCAAGTTGCTTTAAAATGCAAGTTGCATCTTGCGACGCCCACCCGCGGACCAGGGAGGAATCGAACCCGCGACCCGCCGGTTCCGGGAGCAGGCGCGCGAACCACGAGACAACTCCCGAGGACCAGTTCGAACAACAAAAGTCGCAAAAAACCTCGAGTTTTTGCACCTCGACCACGCCGATTCCCGCAGAGGGTTGCGCGAGCACCGCAGAAATCGCAAAAAAAAACTCGAGTTTTTGCACCTCCACCACGCCGATCCCCGCAGAGGGTCGCGCGAGCATGTTAGAAATCGCGAAAAACCTCAAGTTTTTGCACCTCGACCACGTCGATCCCCGCAGAGGGTCGATTTTCGTGTAGTGTCGTCGGCACTACCCCGCCGCCCTAAGAAGAGATTTTAACTCCTCGCAAGTCAACTGCACTTGGCTCCTTGCACTTGCAACTTGCACTTTGACTCCATGCGCTTGCAACTTGCACTATGACTCCTTGCATTGACTTTCATGATGATAATTCCTTGCAATGACTTCTTGTAATGACTCTCATGAGAACAACTCAGGTGAACCCAGCGGAAGAACCCCTTCGCCATGCTTTCGGGAAAAACTCCCCCCCAAGTCATTTCCCTTTTACTTTACAAAGAATGAGAAGGAGAAAAAAAACACAAGCCAGCAACCCCCCACAGCCCACCCCTTCCCCCCCAAGTCCAAATGTCCCAACCTCCAGGTGTGCGCCCGCCAGCCCCAGCCACCCCCACCCCACCACCCCCCTACCCCAACCCCCCCCACCCCAGCCACCCACCCCACTCACCCCACCCCCACAAAGGGTCCAAAGGGTCCAAGGGCCCCAAGCTCCAGGAGCGCGTGCTCTCATGGCGCCTGCGGGAGGCGCAGCGGGAGCTGCACAGCACCCAGGAGGAGCTGCAGCGCACCAGGCGAACCGATCCATCCCGCTCCAACGGACCGGCCGTCCAAGTCCCCTCCGGTGCATTGCTAGCGGCTCTTCTTGCTTTTCTTTTTTTGTTGGGGGCGGGGGAGGGGGGGGAAGGTTTAGTCATTGTTATTTTGTGGTTTTATTTTATTTTATTTGGGGGGGGGGGGGTGATGACCAACCATTTTTGAAGGGTCGTGAGGACTCCAGGCATGGGGTGAAGGCATTCCGCATTAGTGCTGGCCCGATATGAATCCTGGACCCCCTTTTAGTGTTTACAGGGGGAATTGAATCATTCCGTTGGGTTTCTCAGGATGCTAGTTGTTTGGGTATCCTTGTTTTTGTGGGTTTTGACGTGAAATCAAAAGGAACGCCGAAGCCGGTCCCCAATATGGTTTGTTTCATGCTGGCCCTTATGAAGAAGCCCACTTGTTGTTAAGAGGGGTCCATTTTTGTTCGTGGGGAATCCTTTTTTCCAGACCAATGAAAATAGGGTGCTCCAATTTTTATTTTATTTATTTATTTATTTTTTATTTTTTTTTTTGGGGGGGGGGGGGGTAGTGGGAACTCTTCGATTTGATGCAAGCAACCGCTGACAGCGGGTTTGTTTTGTTTGCGCCTTCTGCCTGAACAGGCTATACCCATGCAAAACCCCTTTTTGGTTTCTTGCAGCTTGCCGAAAATATTTGCCTATACCATGCCCAGTTGCCAGTTGAGTCGATTCCACACCTTTTCTTGCTTGGAAGGGTGCCTGAGATAAACCAAAGGGTGTCAATCAAAGCGTCCTTTTTAGCTTAGTCTGGCTAGAAATACACGGGTTCCTCTCGTTTAGATTGGCTTGATGCTCCATTCACCAAGGCCATCTATGTGTCCAAAAGGTCACCTACGGTGCCAATCCAACATGTTGTTCCCATGGAAATCGTGGGCTGACTTCACAGACGCCTGGGCTCTCAGAACAACAACTGAAGCAAATATGGGCGGCTGACCTTTTTAGTGGACCCCGGTTGACTGGATTTCTGTTTTCCTCTTGACGTCCCTGAAAACCACCAAAAGGGAGGTACCAACCCCCCAAAAAGACCAGCCCATAGGCGTGAAAGAAACCGTTTAGAAGGAAAGCTACCCATTTTGAGGGTCCCCCTTGAAACGGAGTCGCAGAATCTGACCATTTTTCCTGGTGTCCCTTTTTACCAAACAGTACCAACTCCAAAAAAGGACCGGCCACCCATCATGATGTTCCCCTCCAAAAAGTCATGAATCCCCACTAAAACCAGGGCCCCCCCAAATAAGCATGGGCTTACTTCCATTTGCTTAAGAATATGTTGTTGTTTTTTGTTCTTCCCCTTGTTGGTTTTAAAGGGAATCTATCACTACTGGAAATATGTTATTTGTCCCGGCGACTTCAGCAAAGGCTTGCTTCCATTTGCTTAAGAATATGTTGTTTTTTGTTCTTCCCCTTGTTGGTTTTAAAGGGAATCTATCACTACTGGAAATGTGTTATTTGTCCCGGCGACTTCAGCAAAGGCTTGCTTCCATTTGCTTAGAATATGTTGTTTTTTGTTCTTCCCCTTGTTGGTTTTAAAGGGAATCTATCACTACTGGAAATGTGTTATTTGTCCCGGCGACTTCAGCAAAGGCTTGGCGACTTCAGGGCAAAGGCTTTGCTTCCATTTGCTTAGGAATATGTTGTTTTTTGTTCTTCCCCTTGTTGGTTTTAAAGGGAATCTATCACTACTGGAAATGTGTTATTTGTCCCGGCGACTTCAGCAAAGGCTTGCTTCCATTTGCTTAAGAATATGTTGTTTTTTGTTCTTCCCCTTGTTGGTTTTAAAGGGAATCTATCACTACTGGAAATATGTTATTTGTCCCGGCGACTTCAGCAAAGGCTTGCTTCCATTTGCTTAAGAATATGTGGTTTTTTGTTCTTCCCCTTGTTGGTTTTAAAGGGAATTCATCACTACTGGAAATATGTTATTTTTCCCGGCGACTTCAGCAAATTGAAGTTTATGAATCCGGGATCAACATCACCAACAATTCTATCGGTGACTTCCCCATTCTTTCCAGGAATCCTTCTTACTAGAAAGCCACCACAACCCTGGGGAAATGGATCCGGTTTTTGGAAAGAACGATGGCTGAAAAGAATGGAAAAGAAATCAACCCCTAGACCAACGGGGGCACCAACTCCAAAACGGAGCCGAACACTTCGCAGGGCCCCCGCCTTCGCAGGGCCCACGTGGCGCAGCTGCAGCGGTTCCAGGACCCCCGGTGGCAGCAGCAGGCGGACCAGGCGGCGCACCGGGCGCAGCGCCTGGAGAATCTGCAGGAGGACCTCAAGGCGCGAAGCGGAGGTTGTGGGTTCCTTGAGCCGAAAAATGCAACCAGACACACACCCGGTATGAACCAACTGGGGTTGATATGGAAAAAAGGGGTCAACATTATCTCACTTGGGTTGAAAATGGGGCATCTGGCATTCCCGTGTTTGTTTTTTCGCTTTTGGTGCAGGATGAATGGCTAGGGTGTTGCTAGTTGCCCTTTCTCACCCCCTTTTTTGGGGGGAGGGTTCCCCTACTAAAATATACTACCTCAAGGCGCAGCTTCAGCTTGTGCCCGGTTGCTGGCCCCTGCAGCTTTTCTGGGCCTTCCGGTACGAAAAAAGTGTCGGGTTGCTCGAAGGGCCAACTCTGGCCAAAGCAAAGATGGCTCTCACCCGCAAAAAGCAAAAAGCACCCAGGCCTTGCAAGAAGGTTCCTTCGGAAGGTTTTGGTTTCAGGCGGATTTGCAGAAGATGGCCGTCCTGGGCCTTACGCAGCGGGAGGCGGAGCTCAAGCACTGCGCACCTCGGCTGGGCCTTTAGAGGAGGGGGACGAACTGAATTCGTTCAAGCAACCGGTACCTGGGCCCCTTGTTAAAGTGACAGCGCTGTGCTTGGTGACTGGAGGATTTTCGCGGCGGAAACCACGCTGGAGCAGTACAAGAGCTGGTTAAAATGTCCTGAAAGAGCTAAACAAAGACGCAAGGGCAATCTTTAAAAGGAGGTGGTTTGAACCATGGGCTGAGACGTGTCCAAGTTCACTCGCCCGACCCTGACCCTTTGCTCTTCAGTTTTCAGCAATGGTCCAAGGAAAGTAGCCCCGGAACTTCCAACGTGCAAAAGGCCCTTGTCGGCTAAAACAAGAATGGACCAACCAGCTGACCCCCAAAGCAGCGTGTGGGTGTTTGATTCAACTGAAGGTGGCCTGGTGGCAACAGGGTAGACTCGATCCAGGGGGCCTGGCCACGCGACCCAATCTTCTGAATGCAGTTGACGCATGAGTTCTGGCAAAGCAAGCAGCTCACGCAGTGGATGACAAGCCACCATAGTATTCATTGGTGAGCGGCTCAAATTCCTAGTCGCCACTAATCCAAGCCACCAATTCTCACAGTGCTAAACAAAGAGCTTGGACCTTCATTTCTCCAACAGAAAGCCATGGAGTTCCAATCGAGACGCTTGGGGACACTGGCCTTCGCCAGCGGCTTTTGCGAGGTAAGCTGACTTCAGCTGCCATTTGCTTAAGAGGTTTCATTAAAATGTCCCTTTCTGGTCCAAAATAATGTTTGGTTTTGAAAGGAATCATTTTTTCGCTGCTGGACATCCTTTCTCTCATTTTTCCGCAGGGTCTTTGTGAGGCCGCGGAGCTCTGGTCCAAGTGGGCCTTGACTGGTCCCATGCCGCGACGCTCCACCAAAGACACGCGCAGGGAGAAGGCGCGGGGGATGGGCGTGAGGTCGTCTGGTTGGGATGTGGGGGACGATCAGAAGGTCGATATATCAGCTGTTGCTCGTTTTTTTTAACCGTTTTTTGGCGGCTGGGAGCTTGGTGGTTTGGTGGTTTTGCGGAGGGGCTTGCCATTTACCGCCCACAAGGGGCTCAAATGCCCAACCACCCATCGAAACCCCAATGTGAGGGAGGCTGATTGCTTGGGAAACCACTAAAAGGATGAGATGTTCCACATGGGGCCAGGAATGTTGATCCACCCCCATGTGCTACTTGGAGATGGTTGCGAGTCATCCGCGAGTTTCGCACCACGGTGAGTGAAACCCATGGTCGAAGGGGAGCCGCAAAGCTTGCGGCGGTATTTACCGGGGGAATCATCTTCCGTTGGGTTCCATTTCAAAGGTGGATGTCGAGTATGATATGCCACATATGACCATGATTCCAGGATGGTTGTAAGGCAACCGATGTGGAAAACCCCTCGAAAGTGGTTGGACAGATCCCCCAGCTGCATGGTGGTCCATCTCAGGTCCCTAAATCAAGCTCACGAGCTCGTGGCTGTGGCTCAAATCAATGGAGCCCAACATGGCACCTTGCTAAATGGCACCTTGCGGACCCAAAACCGCGTAACCCTAGCTAGTGAATTTTGAGCCACAGCCTCATGTGAAAAAGTTGAAGCAACTTGAGGCCGCACATCTCAACACCTTCGGGTCTATGAGGTGCTTTGAACATAGACCGACCGCCAGCTTTTTTGTTGGTCGAGCTCCATGGGCCGAAAAACTGGCAAAGCACCTTGGAAGTACCACACAACTCAAAGGATTTCCGTGAAAGGAAGTTACCCCAACGGGTGGACACCAGGAGCCCGGCCGGATCCGAGCGCGGAAGAGGCATGCGGGTGGGTTTGGCCCAGATCCATTTCGTACCACTTTGAAACCATGGTTGAAACCCTTGTTTGCTTGTTTTTTCAAGGGAGTCGTCTCATTCCAGGTGTCTTATCATCCAAAGTGTTTTGCCACATGGGAAACTCCGTGAAGTCTTGGGTTCACCCAAAACCCGCTGTTGTTCAGCCACATTTGCGGGAATCGACGGCTCCGTTGGCAACGGATCTTTGGACTTTAACTTCTCGGGAACCAGTGGATTTCCATTGGACCCAACAGTGAAGCTCATTTCTTGCGAGGGGTCTCGCCAGCAGCCAAGATGCGGTGTCCCTTTTGCCGTCCCACTTTGGAGCAGCCTTGTTTGTCTTCTTTCACGGGCGGGCGGGGCATGGCTGTCGAGCTGGAATAAAGTGATGGACAAGTTCATCCCCGAAGTTTGATGTCCATTTCGAGCCCTTTTGATGAATTTCAAGAGTCGGAACCACCTCAAAAGTAGTTGGTGGGCGCCCACCACCGGAATGGACATAGCATCCAAAACTCCATTTTTGTATCCCTATCGGGCTATCGGGTTGGTGGACATCAGTCCCAACTTCCCCAGAATTGGCTCCCCTTTTTGTATTTTTGCTGTTTTGGGGGTCCCTTTGTTTTCCGCTAACCTGGCAAAACGGATATGTATATATATATATATATATATACATATATATATATATATATATATATATATTTTTTGCTGGAGTCCTAATTCCAGCCTAGCCAAATGATGTGATTACCCCAAGGTATTCACACCCGTGTGTCCCCCACACCGGAAACCCGGCCTTCGGTCAGCCACCTGCGCGCCGCAGGTGGCAGCACGTGGCCCAGTTCGTGCGCTATGCCTTCGGCCCTGGAGCCGCACACTCGGTGCCGGCTCAGCGGTACCTGGCCTTCCGGGTCAAGGCCGGATGGGGACGGATGGGAGGGAGGGGTTTATCCATTATCATATCCCCCATTGAAGCCATGGACGTCATAACACCAACGCAAATCCATGGTTGTTGTTGGGAATATTATTATTTTTTTTTAATTTGTTGCTTCTTGTGGCTGAGTGGTTGAACTCCAAATCCACTGAACTGCTAAAGTTTGAGATGTTTTGCTTCCCTATCCCAACGTCAAAGGTATCCCTACTTCGATCGGCCAAGTTAGAAAAGGGGCAAGCCACCTAGTAACAAGGTGAGCTCTCCGCTTCTGGGGGCTGGGGTACCACCAACTTACTATGGCCGGACACCCAGGTGCCTTTGGCTCAACTCACTGGAGCCCAAAATGGCAGCTTCGAAAATGGAGCCAAAGACTAAAAACCTGCGCTTTGCCCTGGCTCTTTGATTTTGAGCCACAAGTAGGTGACGTTTACAATGCCCGAAGCATCTTGGGTCCTCAAAACCGGGGCATGTTGATCAATGAAGCTTCGGGTGGCTTTCGGGTAGCATGGGGAGCCCTGTGTTCCCAAAGCTCCCTTGGTTCAGTGGGCTCCGGAATTTGCGGTGCTTTTTGTTTTGTGGCATAGCATGTGCTCAGGCCCGGCCTTCCCAGTCCGGTGCATTTCGGCTCAGATGTGTTTTGTGCTTTTGATCCTTTGGTCTGGTTCCTTGCCTGGTTCCTCTGCATTCCCTCGCCCTATGATGGACACTGAACCCACCCACAACCCGCGCACTAGCTTTTGACTCCATGCTCGCGGCTTCCAAGGACGCCCACCCAGCAACTCCTCAGCTAGTTTTGAACCGCGCGCCAAGCTCTTGCAAGCACGCAGCCAGCAACAGGCTTTCATAAGCTTGCCATTGCGCAAGCGCCAGCCCACCAAAACAATTTGGGCGCTTGTTTTTTCGTGGAAAAAAAGGTCTGCCAATGAGCATTCCGCGAGTTCCGCTTTCCCATGTGCTTGCGATTTCCAAAATTGAGTTGATGTTGTTTCCATTTGCTGAAAAGAATGTGTTCTTTATTTGTCTCTTTTGTTAAAGCGAGTCTATCACTACTGGACTCTTTGCCCATTTTTTCCAGGTGGCTTCTCACATGGAAGATTCGGGCCACGGCCAGGGGCGCGGCCACGGCAAAGCACGAAAACACCGACCCGACCCACAAGACAAGAATTGATCTTCACCGTTGTTGGATCATGTTTGGTTTAGGTGTTTAAAGTGTTTTTGGTTTTTGGGGTCCTCTTTCTAGTGGAGGCTTAAAACAACTTTTAGCTACCGTACCAAGGGGTTGGAAAGAAAGGTGACCCTGGAGGTGAGAATGTGTCCAACATGTTCCGCGGCACCCATTTGGTTAGGACTGTGCTTTAACCTTCACTTGGGGGCTTTGTATAGTTGCTAGCCATTTCATCTGGCATCATGGCTGATTGGGATTTAAAAGCTACTGTAGCCTCCTGAAAGACTGGTCTTGATTCTGGCTCTTGAATTTCGTGGTGTATTTGTCCACCAACCTCTTTTCAGGTGGTTCTGTTGAAAATATGATCGCATTTCAAGGATGTCTCGAACAAAATTCTTTGGGGGTTGGTGCCCTTGAAACATCATATGGGGGAGGCAAAACAAGGCCTCCCCCACGACCATAGGGCCCGAAATTCGTAGCGCGAAAGCTCATAGAAACCTTTTGAACGGGCGTCTTTTTGGCAATAGGTGCTGATTTCCGTGTGTGTCCTTTTTCAAGTCAACCCGCGTCAGCAGGATCCAGCAAGTGTTACCAGCCAGCGCCTCTGAACAGCCAACCACCCGGCAAGGGAATCGAACCCCCCCCGATCAACTCTAGGCCTCGCCATTCGCCCTAGCCGGAATTGCCGTCGACTTGTTTTTGGCATACTTTGCGCCAAAAAGACAATCAACAAACCTGAGATGTCCTGTAGAACTTCCCCCTTCTTGCTCGGCGTCTTTGGTGACCCAGCACCCGCGACACGCACGACCCGAGGGCCCGAGGGGGGTGGGTGCCGGTTCTTTTGGGGATCGGTTCTTTTTTTGTAGAACTCCCCTTTTTGCCGATGGGTTTCTTTGGCGACCAGCACCCGCAGCGCCCACGACCAGCACCACCTGACCTGCTTTCTGACCACCCCACAGGCTGGGTGCCTCTCGTCAGGAGCTCTGTGAGGTGTTCCTAGAGCAAGTGAACGGCAGCGTCTACGAGGCGGTGATGCTTTGCGCGCGGAAGGCGGAGATCGAGAGGAGCGTCGCTCGGAAAAAAATCGAGTCGCCAGCGGGGTCTCTCTCTGGGCTCCTTAAAAGATACATGTTTGCCCATGTTATGGCCTTTTCCACCAAAATAAGAAAAAGCCACCATTTGCAAGGTAATGTTCAGGTGTACAATGTAAGGATCCCTGTCTCGCCTTCTGGTTTGTTAGTAGTCCACTTTTGGTAGTACCACGACCTTGAAGAACTTGGGGGTGTCCTGCAAATTTGTTCCTTACCAGCCAAAGGTGACTCACTTTCGGGGCGGATCAGTCCGGTCAAGTTTTGGCTTTCCCAAAAAGTCCGCTTTGGGTCCCAAGACCCATGGCCCCCTAGGTCCAAACTGGGCAACTGAGGTGAAGGACAAGCTCCAGAAGAAGCGCAAGGCGCTTCGCTTCGCCTCGAGGGGGGGTGGACGTGTACGACAAAACAGGGTGGCAATTTGGGTTGGACCCTTTCGTCCCTTCAAACTGTGTTTGGCCCAAGAAGGGCAAGGTGCCTTCATTGCACGAAAGTAACCGCTAGACAAAAAGTACCGGAGAAAACAACGGCGGGAAGTCACAGGTCGCGTCTCTTGTTCGCTTCTTTTGCAGTCCCGCACAGACACACAGAGACACACACACACACACCAAGCACACACGCACACAAGCAAGGGTTGCTCAATAAGACCAAAAAAAGCAGCTGGGCTGAATCACAAAGTGGCCCAACAGGTGTTGGATTTGGCGGTGCCTGTATGCCTCTCACATTTGCCCGTAGATGTGCGCAAAGTTTGAGTTGTCTTGAGCCTCTTTGGGCTTGGGTGCAATGACTTGCCGTTCACTCATGTCTTTACATGACAACCCCCACAGACCCCTGACATGGCTACTCTGCCAAGACACCCATAGGTTCAGTGGGGGCACATGACAACCTTGGTAGCCTTGCAATCTTCCAAGTCCAAATGATCCCCCCCCCCACTGAACCACCCCTCAGGCCTGCAGAGCACTGTGTGCCATGCCAATGAAAGTTGTTTTTGTTTGTGTTTTTGTTGGTTTAGTTGGTATCCTCTTTGGATTGTTTTTGTTGAGGTCCCCTAACACATGACAGCAACGTCCATTTGTTAAAATGAAAGCAGGTCATTTCCCCATCTTTGTTTCTTAGTTTGAATCTATCACTGATGGACGTATGTTATATATATATATACACATTTTTCCCAGGGGCGAAAAACACAAATGGAGGTGTGCGACCAGTTGTTCGGCTGAACAATAAGTCACCCCGTATAGCGGCTGGAGCTGCCGGTCGCCATTGACGGATGTACCGGTCGCCGTCTGAACCCACGAAGAACAAAGCACCATAAAACAGAAAAAGCCGCAAAAAGCAAACAAACCCTTAACCCCCTCCCCCCCAAACCAAAAAAACAAGACAAACACAACTAAAATAAATAATTTAGATTAAAAAAAAAAAGGAAAAAAAAACCCACCCGATCAGACCCCTCCCTTGCCTCTTGGCTCGCTCATTCCACCGAGGGGGAGAAGTGCTTGGCCTTCGAGGACCTGGAGACGGAGATGCTCTGCCGACCGCCTAGAGGGCTTCCAGCGAGACGTCGACGTTTGTGGGCGACGTTTTGGGGCTGACCTGAGGCGAAGAGGGAAACCGTACCCGTTTGGGCGAAGAAGTCAACCATGTACGAAATTCTGCACCACTTTGGAAACCATGATTGGTTGCGGCGTTTAAAAAAGGTGGGAGGTTGCAATGCCGCAATATGCTTGGTTGCAACTGAACCTTCGGCGGTTTCGGGCTTCCGTCAGCAAAAAGCTTGAGCCATTCAGGCCCCGCGGCAATGGGTGCCAACTCGGGTCCCCCCTGCCTTCGTTTTTTGGATCTCCAGGACCCTGAGCCTAGGGCTTTGCAGCTTTGCTCTTTTTGCCCCTTCGGAGGCTTCAAGGGTTTGGGGGAAGCGCCAAAAACGGGGGGAGTTCTTCTTCTTTCGACCCCCTTTTAAACAGCAGAAAGAGGCACTGCCAATTTGGGAAGCGGTGCCCTTGGGAGCCCTTTCCCAAAGCTGGTGGCTTGGGGAGTTGAACCCCTGGCTGCTGTAGAGGCCACCTCCAAGCGGCGCGAAGCCGGAGCTCACGAGCCTTTCAGCTGGTTAAAAAAAGGACATGTGTTGGGTGCCGCTTATGTTGACTCATACACATTTATTTTATATATTTTGTTGGGGGGTCAAGCCAAGCGGAACCCATCATGAGCAGCCGTCACTTGGCGATGCACATATGTTTTTCAGGTTTTGAACACGTAAAGATTGCAGATCTTGCCCAGTGCGTCGGGAATCTGGGGAAGCCGTTCATGGGTAAAACCTGGAGGCCATAGTTACGTACCTATAGTGGACGGGGGTTTGGGTAGTAGCCATGGTAGCCGTACTACTGATCATGTTTGTTTGTTTGTCAAGTTCTTTCAGGTAGTTGCAGCTAACCTCAGGCCGTCTCAAATATCCAACCACCACAAGGGGCATTTCGTTTAGAGAGGAATTGGCCCTTGTCCCCCACACCTTTCTGACTCTTTGTGGGGCATTTGTCCAAGGCCATGACAGACAGGTCAACGAAATGGGCATGGTTTTTTTTGGGAGCTTTGGGTGGACAACATTTATAGTTGGAACCCCATTTGGGTGGTTAGGAAAACCACAAATCATGGAGGTCCCCTATCCTTTGTTTTGCCAATTTCAACCCGCAAGACTTGTCTCTTTTTGCAGGACGGATCCGTTTGGCCGAAATGGATTTTCCCATTGTGATGCAAAAACAGTACCCATTGCCCCAACAGCCAGGACTCGTAAATTTGCTCTTCAGGGGAGCGGATGAAGCCCAGCTGGGAGAAACCAACTCAGTCGGATGGAGAACGTCGAGGACAAACCAATCGGGTGCCCGTATCAACTGCGCGTGGATTTGGGTCGTCAAAATGAGCCCAGGATCGGGCCGCAGGGTAAAGCCTCCATCCTAGATAGCCAAGTTGCCCCTTTTTTTCAGTCACTGTTGCTGGTTCTTGGGGTAAAGTTCATGAAAAAAGGCGATCGCAACTGGCGATCCAGGAGGTTTCCATCCAGGGTTCTGTCTTGGGTTGCCTGGTTTCGGTTTCCACGAGGCACCTACGGGGACGCCTTCGAAGATGCGGGCGGCGTGGAGGAGGTGAACGCGCAGCTGCCGGAAGTGCCCGGAACCTGAGATGAAAAGAGGCAGTTGGAGGGATCAAAGTAAAGAGGTACGTCGAAATGGAGGAGCTTCCGCAAAATGGATCTTGGTGTTTCCCTTTGAGGCGTCCACTTCTTGCGATCGCTGCGAGAGATGCAGGGAATGAGACATGGATTGACCCCCGAGCAAAACCATGGAACTGGTGGTGTCCTTTCTTCGGGAATCGGGTTCATTCCTTCATTCCCTACTATCGCACCAGCAAGTGTTGGGGGAACCTTTGTTGAATTGGTATGAGAGGGATTTTGAGGGTTCCCTTCCAAAAGGCCACCCATGGATATGACCTTGTTGTTGGTGCTTCCAAGCCGTCCGGTTCCTGAGGTTTTTAGGATTCTAGTTGTAGTGGGGTTCCATTTAACCCACAAGTTAGACTGGAGAGGGGATCTGAGGACAGCCCAGATCTGACCTTTTGGTTTTCAAGATAAACCAACAGGAAACTAGGGTTGTGGGATCAAGAAGTTTATTCCCTCTTCCGTGATACAAGGGAATCCCCTGTTTATCTGGGGGGTTGTCTTTGGGAGGCCCTTTTTGTTGTATCACAGAAGGTGTCTTTTCGCATAGCCCTGAAACTATTGGGGGGGTCCAATTCCAATGTGAGGCAAGCAAATTGGCCAGAGGCATGGACCCCGTCAAAGTGGACTTTGCAATGACTTCTGATTCTGGTTTTCCAACGAAGCTGGTTGACCCCCTGAAATGGTTGGTTTTGTTTTTGTGTTTTTGCTGTTTTTTTCTTCTTTTTTTTTGGGGGGGGGGGGGAGGTGGGTTATCCTCAAAATGGTTTTTGAGGATGTCACGTTGCTGGACCCAGTTTCTTTGTGGCTTCCTGGAAAAAGCAACCCCACAAGCGACCCGAAATGACACACCCATAGCAGGACATGCTCTGTTGCTTGACATCCTTCAGGTCAAAGCACTGCCGCAACTTGAAGCGGGTGGGATTGAAACATGCTGTGGATGGACGAAATCCATTTTGCACCTCTGAGAAACCATGATGACATGATTGTTTGTGGGTATTTACAGGGGAATCGAATCATTTGGTGTCTTAGGCACAGGATTTCGTCCATCCACAGTAGAGGGCCCTTTTGCGCGCCCCTTGTCGGGCCATGAATGAAGCTGGGACGCCGAATCTGAGTTGTTGATAGGGATCCGGTCAGAAAGTGTCCGAGGGTCTTGCCAGGCTCACGTTTCAAATTGGCACGGATTGACTTACTCAATGGCTCACCAAAGGGAAGTCATCTGACAAGCCACGCAGCTGCCGGGGTTGCAGGTTTTGAACCAACAAGCCAGTGGGAGCCGTTCTTCCGCGGCTTCATGTTTAAACACATCCCGGGGTTTCTTTCAGCATTCTCCAGCAACCCTTATGGTTGGCCAAACAAAATCACGCCAACTCACTCCCTGAGTTCTTGTTCCTGGACTTGAGTCACTTTTTGGGGTTTGGACCATGTTGGTACGCAACAAGTGTGGTTGTTGTTTTTGGCCGAGCCTGGCCTAAGTCATGAAAAGCAACAGGAATGTCCCGTACTCCGTGGACTTTGGCCGAAACGGGCTCCAAGACTTGCACTTGGAAGCTCGGACCTCCCGCAAGAATTCCCAACGGCACCAAACCCTCGAGCGATGGATGCGAGAAAACCCGCCGTGAGCGGCAGCCCGGTGGCAAACCACCCGGAGATCCGGAACGGCTCCAGGGCCACATCCGCGCGTGGCATCTTCACCAAGGCTGCGGCTTCCTTCCGCGAGCGCAGGACGATGCGTTTTTGTGCAGATCTCCGCCTGCAGGTTCGGAGAGGAAGGGGCAATGGAGAACTCCGCCAAGCTGTGCGTAGCCAATCATGTGCGGCGACTGCCCCAGAAGGAAATCACAAGGAGATGCAAAGATGATTAGTTCCTTTTGGTGTCTGGGCAAAACCACTTCAAAAGGAGTATCTTCAACAAAAGTGCGACCGGTTGGTTTTTAGCCCACGGCAACAAATACTGCGGATGGACAAACTCCTGCACCACCTTTCAGCTTCCCTGGAATGATTCGATTCCCCTGGAAATACCACCAAACACTTCTTTCCACCATGGTTTTCAAGTGGGTTTCAGGATTTCAAGAATTCTCTCCCATGGCTTCAAAGTAGTTTGAGAAGGATTTCGTCCATTTTCCTCCACTCTTTTCTTCCATTTGATGAAAATAATATTTTTGTATTTTCCCGTTTTGATCTTGAAGGGAATCTATCACTACCGGAAATATTTGTATTTTTTCCAGGGGACTTCTCAGCAAATGGAGGTTTTTCGATGCCCAGCCGCCCGCCCTCGCGCCAATTCCAGGGGCGAGCTACTGCGGGCCTACCGCGGCGGCCGAGTGCGACAGGAGATTTTGTTCCGATCCGACGGATCCCACGCCCCGCTTTTGTGGGCCCTGGGAGCTTGGCAGACCTCAAGTCTGCAAATCCTGGGAGTTGTTGGCAGAGTTCTCTTCAAAATTCGAGGGGTAGCTTCCCCATCCATTCTTTCCACCGGTTTTCTTTCCAGAAAACCGCCCAAAACCCTGGGGAAACAGCGATCGGTGCTTGAAAAGAATGATGGTTGAAACGAATGGACAAGGAATCAACCCCTAGAAAAATGTGTCCACAGTCCCGGCCCCGCGGCCCCGGGAAGGAAGTTTGAGTCTTGGGCGCGAAGGGCTTCCCTGGTTGGATTTGATTGTGAAAGGGAAACCAAGAAGGAGGCCAGCCATTGTGGTTCTCCCAGTTTGCACACGTGCCCATTGCCAGTCTAGCCTACCTTTCCATGTTTTCCCTTTTTTGGGTTTGCAAGGGAGCGGGGGCTGGCTTTTCTAAGACAAACTTATGTTTTTGTTCTTTCTGTTTTTTTCTTCTTCTTTTCAGGCACCTGGGGCTCAAGTGCCGCCTCCCCGTGACCCGTGAGACCTCCAGACCTTTAGATTCTCCTCCAGAAGGATTTTTGGATGTTCGGGGTTGACGAGGTATCAAACGAGTCTGAAAAGTGATTGTTCGATCTTTAGCGTTGACAAGGTAGGAAACAGAGCCTGCAAGGTTATTGCGCAGAGTTTGTCCAAGAAATTGGCGTCCCGAAATGGTGGATATCATGGTGTCCACCCCGAAATGGTCGATATCATGGCGTCCACCAACCTTTGCAAGCATGTTCCTTGTTGAAGTTCGTAGCATGGGTGTCCTTTCTGTTTTTTTTCTATGACTTTCCCTGCCAACAGTCACCAGGTTCTGAAAAGCCACATGCATGGTGCCTGGTCTAAAACCAGCCCAAGTGGTGATACCCATTCTCCTGTGAGTCGCTTTTTGGTAGGATTCCGAACTATGGGCGAATGCTTGTTTGTTTCTTGTTTGGGGGATCTTTACATCCACAGTTTGTGGAGGTCCATCACTGCTGGACATATTCTTTTCCAGGGGGCTAACGCAAATGGACGAATAGTGAACATATGGGTTTGTCTAGAGTCTAGCCCCAGAATGGCGGTCTTCCTTTTGGTGTCCCCGTACAACCGAGACGGGGTTCCCAAAAAAGGACGAGCCACCAATGCAACCCTCTCCAAGATAACGAGAACACACATTTTTTGGCAATATTTTGACACCCATCCCCGGCAATCTAGCTATGCTAAGGCTGACTTTCAGTCAGATAGGTGTTCAGTCGGTCACTATGACATCTGCCAATCCCTAGCAAATGGGTTTGTCCTTGTTTTGAGAACCCCTCTTTGATCGTTTTTAAAGGAACATTAAGAGGAAACCCACCATGTTGGTGGCTACCCTAAAAAACAAGAGACCACCCAAACGTAATATCCAAAACTCGTACCAACCCACCAACTCGTTTTTTTGCACAGGAACCACCCGATGAAAAGAAGAAAAAAGAAAACACTCAAAAACAGAGCAACCTCAGCAAAAGCCGCCAAACACCTTTGTTTTCATTCTTACCAACCAGCGGCGGCGTGTCTTTGGACCGGGAGGACGCGGGCTACGAGATCCTGGGCTTGAAGCCCTTGCCGGGCTTCCCGGGCGACTGGGAGAGGGGGGGCCCGAGAGCCCTCGAACTCGCCAAGGAAAACTGGGGAATTCACACAGTGTTGGGGTACCCTGTTTTTGTTTACGGAAATTGTTTGAGTTGATCGCCACAAAAAATAGGGGGACATTCACCCAGGTTTGGCAAAACCAGGGGATTTGAGACCCGGCATGGACATCGAAATTTGTTGGGTGTCATGTGCAAGCACAGTTCGGTGCTTCTTCATTTAACTGCATGTAAGTTCAAAGAAGATACCAACGGGTTTCTTCCATTTGGGCTTCAGAGAATGTATTTTGCATATTCCCGCGGTTTAAAGGGAATCGATGTTCACTTCATGGAAATGTAATTCTCATGCATTTTCCAGGTGACGAAGAAGCAAACAGAGGGTTTGGCCACAGTTGACCCGTAGTGGGTTCTAAGAAATGCGTTGTGTTTTGGTGCGAGGTGTTAAACGGGTCCCCTTCAACAGCAGCTAGCAGGGAAATGGCCCGTTGAGAGCAAACTCATCTTCCAGGTACCCTCCCCACAGATGTGAAATGGTGCGTTGGGGGAGGTGTGCCCTTCCCAAAACATTGTAGAAGTGTGCGTTCCCTAACAACGGTACCATCACGCAAATGACACCAGGGGTGAAACTCTCAATTTGGGACCTGAAATGGACATCAAAATGTGTTAGGTGTATCATGTCCAACCTCCGAGGTATGAGCTCAACAACCGCTGGCTGGACAAGTTTGAAGCGGAGGTGCGAACTGTGTCAGGCAGACTGTGGATGGTGAGACGAAATCCAGAAATCGCACCACCGAAATCGGAAACCCGAGGGAATGATATGAGTCCCCAACGTAAATACGTTTCGTGGTGCGAGATGGATTTCGTCCATCCGCGGTATATGGGGGCTCAGGCCCCTTGTTAGGCATGCAATTCGGTAGATTGCTTTGCGCAGGGCAATATGTACGGGCGGGGTAATTACTCCATGAAGGCGTGATGCAGTTTATAGATGCGTAGTGGTCAACCTCCCCTCCCCCGCTCAAAGGTTGGGAAAGAAATCTTGGAAGCAGCACCTGCTTCGCGGCATGCTTCTTGGAAGAGTCTCTCTTGCAAAGCTTCTTGGGTATGGTTGCCTGGCTTGACCACTTAACTTTCCAACGAGCAGCTCTGCAATCAAGAGCTTGGTTGGCAGTTAGTTTGCAACGCACCCTGGCAATAGCCCCTTGACTGTAGCACCTTGGCACAACCGCTTCTTGGCAAAAGTTGCTTGGCGTTGCTACTCAGGCAGAGGTTCCTGGTAAGCAAACAGAGCCTGGAAGAGATAATTGTCCAACCAGAAACGCACCCGTTGGGTAGAAGGAGGAATGGCCTGCACACGCTGTTGGAACTTCATGGAAACTGGCAGCTTGGGAAAGAAATCTTGGAGGCAGCGCCTTGTCAAGTACTGCTTGGCAGCATGCTTCTTGGAAGAGTCTCTCTTGCAAAGCTTCTTGGGTATGGTTGCCTGGCTTGACCAGTTAACTTTCCAACAAGCAGCAGTGCAATCAAGAGCTTGGTTGGCAGAGTTAGTTTGCAACGCACCCTGGCAATAGCCTCTTGACTGTAGCACCTTGGCACAACCGCTTCTTGGCAAAAGTTGCTTGGCGTTGCTACTCAGGCAGAGGTTCCTGGTAAGCAAACAGAGCCTGGAAGAGATAATTGTCCAACCAGAAATGCACCCGTCGGGTAGAAGGAGGAATGGCCTGCACACGCTGCTGGAACTTCATGAAAATTGGCAGCTTGGGAAAGAAATCTTGGAAGCAGCGCCTTGTCAAGTACTGCTTGGCAGCATGCTTCTTGGAAGAGTCTCTCTTGCAAAGCTTCTTGGGTATGGCTGCCTGGCTTGACCAGTCAACTTTCCAACAAGCAGCAGTGCAATCAAGAGCTTGGTTGGCAGAGTTAGTTTGCAATGCACCCTGGCAATAGCCCCTTGACTCTAGCACCTTGGCACAACCGCTTCTTGGCAAAAGTTGCTTGGCGTTGCTACTCAGGCAGAGGTTCCTGGTAAGCAAACAGAGCCTGGAAGAGATAATTGTCCAACCAGAAACGCACCCGTCGGGTAGAAGGAGGAATGGCCTGCACACGCTGTTGGAACTGCATGGAAATTGGCAGCTTGGGACAGAAATCTTGGAAGCAGCGCCTTGTCAAGTACTGCTTGGCAGCATGCTTCTTGGAAGAGTCTCTCTTGCAAAGCTTCTTGGGTATGGCTGCCTGGCTTGACCAGTTAACTTTCCAACAAGCAGCAGTGCAATCAAGAGCTTGGTTGGCAGAGTTAGTTTGCAATGCACCCTGGCAATAGCCCCTTGACTGTAGCACCTTGGCACAACCGCTTCTTGGCAAAAGTTGCTTGGCGTTGCTACTCAGGCAGAGGTTCCTGGTAAGCAAACAGAGCCTGGAAGAGACAATTGTCCAACCAGAAACGCACCCGTCGGGTAGAAGGAGGAATGGCCTGCACACGCTGTTGGAACTTCATGGAAATTGGCAGCTTGGGACAGAAATCTTGGAAGCAGCGCCTTGTCAAGTACTGCTTGGCAGCATGCTTCTTGGAAGAGTCTCTCTTGCAAAGCTTCTTGGGTATGGCTGCCTGGCTTGACCAGTTAACTTTCCAACAAGCAGCAGGGCAATCAAGAGCTTGGTTGGCATAGTTAGTTTGCAACGGCACCCCGGCAATAGCCTCTGGACTGTAGCACCTCAACTGCTTCTTGGCTGACGTTGCTTGACGTTGCTACTCAGGCAGAGGTTCCTGGTAAGCAAAACATGAGCAAGGAACAGATAATTGTCCAATCAGAAACGCACCCGTCGGGTAGAAGGAGGAATGGCCTGCACACGCTGCTGGAACTGCATGGAAATTGGCAGCTTGGGAAAGAAATCTTGGAAGCAGCGCCTTGTCAAGTACTGCTTGGCAGCATGCTTCTTGGAAGAGTCTCTCTTGCAAAGCTTCTTGGGTATGGCTGCCTGGCTTGACCAGTTAACTTTCCAACAAGCAGCAGGGCAATCAAGAGCTTGGTTGGCATAGTTAGTTTGCAACGGCACCCCGGCAATAGCCTCTGGACTGTAGCACCTCAACTGCTTCTTGGCTGACGTTGCTTGACGTTGCTACTCAGGCAGAGGTTCCTGGTAAGCAAAACATGAGCAAGGAACAGATAATTGTCCAATCAGAAACGCACCCGTCGGGTAGAAGGAGGAATGGCCTGCACACGCTGCTGGAACTGCATGGAAATTGGCAGCTTGGGAAAGAAATCTTGGAAGCAGCGCCTTGTCAAGTACTGCTTGGCAGCATGCTTCTTGGAAGAGTCTCTCTTGCAAAGCTTCTTGGGTATAGTTGCCTGGCTTGATTAGTTAACTGTTCAACAAACAACGACAACAACTGCAAGACCTTGGTTGGCAGAGTTGGTTGGCAGCAGCGCCTCGGCAAATGCCTCTAGACTCCAGCGCCTCGGCAAAAGCCCGCTTCTTGGCACAAGATGCTCGGCGCCGTGCGAAGTCTCTTCAAAGCCTCCCTTGACTAGCCCGACAGATATGAGCCTTGGGAGCAGATGTAAGGGGCGCCCGTTTCCACAGCTTGGCAAGAGAACCCCGGCAGATGCCTCTTGACTCCAGCAACGCTTGGCAGATGCTTGGCATGGCAGCTCCGAGAGAGTTCCTTGGCAAAGAGCGCATGGCTGAACGACGGAATATGAACTTACAATCTTGGTTATGCAGCAGCTTGTGCACGAACAGCCACAGTGTGGAAGCCGAAGCAGTTTGCACTAGCTGCTTGAGACGTGTGACATGTTTGCTCTTGTAGTCGCAGTGTCGGAACCTGATGGCGAAGCTGCGAAACCTTGGCACAGCTGTTTGGCTGGAACCGATTTAGGAACAAGGAGCGATCATGAGCCGTCATTTGGAGTACAGAACACTGTAGCTTCTTGGCTCGAAGACGTCATCTGGGGATTGTGACCGCAAGCTGCTGGCAAGTCCTCCCTAGTCTTCGATAATTTGTTGCACGTTGTGTACCCATGACCTCCGACCTGGTGTGTTTGGGTGTTTCTGATACGTTCCCGGCTTGCATGGTTGAAGCATTAGATACTCGCCATGGGACTGACGACATTTCAAGCCTGTCCATTCTGTCGCCTGTAGATACAGGCGAGGCGAGTGCGTATACATCCAGGACGATGCCAACACATGCAGCCGGTGGAAAGTCAACTCTACCCGCGTCCAAACCTAACAGTGTGCAAAGGCTCCCACAAGAGGTGTCTGAAGTTGCTGGCAAGGCAGGTTCGCACACATCCAGGGCGACTGCAACGCAAGCAGCTGTTGGAAAGAAAAGTCCGCCATCCAAGCCCCCACAAGAGGTGTCTGCAGTTGCTGGCAAGGCAGGTTTGCGCACATCCAGGGCGACTGCAACGCGAGCTGTTGGAACGTCAAGTCCGCCATCCAAGCCCCCACAAGAGGTGTCTGCAGTTGCTGGCAAGGCAGGTTCGCGCACATCCAGGACGACTGCAACGCGAGCAGCTGTTGGAACGTCAAGTCCGCCATCGAAGCCCCCACAAGAGGCGTCTGCAGTTGCTGGCAAGGCAGGTTCGCGCACATCCAGGACGACTGCAACGCGAGCTGTTGGAACGTCAAGTCCGCCATCCAAGCCCCCACAAGAGGTGTCTGTAGTTGGTGGCAAGGCAAGGTCGCCAACATTCAGGGCAACTGCAACACGTGCAGCTATTGGAAAGTCAAGTCCGCCCGCATCCAAGCCCCCACAAGAGGTCTTTGCAGTTGCTGGCAAGGCAAGGTCGCCTACATCCAGGGCGAGTGCAACACGTGCAGCTAATGGAAAGTCAAGTCCGCCCGCATCCAAGCCCCCACAAGAGGTGTCTGCAGTTGCTGGCAAGGCAAGGTCGCCTATATCCAGGGCGAGTGCAACGCATGCAGCTGTTGGAAAGTCAAGTCCACAGGCATCTAGCCCTAGCAGAGGTCAAAGTCACCCAGCAGATGGGGGCTATCCGGCGCACGTGGGGGTCCAAACAGTAGCAAGGGCCATCCCTCGAGCCATCCGCAGTTCCAAGTACGACGCCTCTCCCAAGATGGAGGACCTCATGGGTCTCAACATTTGCTTTTGGGCATGCACCCCTGAAAGTTTGTCCTACCGCAAACTTGAAGAACTTGGGTGTTTCTTTTCGGGGACCGTCTTTTAATTAATTTGAAAGGGGAGCATTGAAGGCGTTGTCATTTTAATTATCTATATATTGAAGCAAGGCCACTTTGGCTCAACATTTCTTTTGCGGGTGTTCGCGTACTTGTTCACCCCTAGCTTGGCTTGACCGGGCGCTTTTGAGGTGACCTCTCCGACCTATCTTTGTTTGACCAATCCTTTTCGCAGTTTCCCCGCCATTGGTTTGGATTGGTGCGTTGGATTTGGATTTGAACTTTTAGTTGGGGAACTGCTCACCACCAATCTTTCAAACCACCAGCTAGCGGAAGCCGATCCTGGCCTCGAGGAGGTGAACCTCCTGCGGTTTCCGGGTCTGCAGGGTGCCCTGGCCGAGTACGCCGCGGGCGCTTCGGGGCCAAAGAGCCTGGCGCGGGCCGTCATCGCCGCGCTCTTCGACGCGGAGTTCCGGGGATCGAAGCGCTGGGAGGTGAACGCCGCCTGTGCCACCGAAGCGCCCGACCGGAAGGAGCCAATGGATGTGGGTCGTGTTGAGGCTACCCTTTTGTGGGGTGGTGTCGTGGGAAACCACATAAAACCACCACATGTTTTTGGGTCGCACTGTTTTGACACATACTCATGGCGAACTTGGCCAAGTTAGTAAGTCATCAGTAACCCAGGTGAGAACCCGCTGTAAATTTTGACTTGGCCGAAGAGCCAGGGAAGCTTACCTTCAGGCACTTGACAGGGGAGCTCCGTCGAGGAAATGGTCTTTTCAGGTAACCTAGCAAAGGTGCATGCGGGAGGAAATGAAACTCACTCCCTGAGTTTCTGAACTTACTTTTTGTGTTTGGACTATTTTGGTGATACACCACAACGAGTCTAGACTCGTTCGGCCAATCTACCATGCTCGTTGACATCCGAATTCTGGGGACCTCAAACTTGTAGCCAGGAGGGCCATCATCACGTTCATGGTTGTTGATTTGGATTTGCCCTTTGTTTCCATTTTGGAGGTAGTTTGAACATTATTTGTTGGATTTATTTTGGGTGAGCTTGCTGTTCTTCCCTTGAATTGAACTCCCGCCCAACCGTTTGCTGGTCAACGACCAAGCCGGAGGATGTCTTTCAGTGCGAGAAAAGCGCAGAGTACGACTGGAAGGATATCTCCTCGGTGGCCTCTGCCAAAGCCCTGATCCATGTGACCCCTGAGCTGATCAGCATCCACGACTACTCCTATTATGTCGCCGGATGAGACAAAACTTCCGACGAGATGTATGTTTTGTCGCCGGTGTTTTGAGCTCAAAAACTCGGGCAAGGCAAGATGAACCTTGCCAACCAGGCCGACCATGCCTGTGTGCATGTGTGCAGCTTGACTCAATGCTGACGGCAAAATGTTGCGGGGTCAACATGAACATTTCTTGGGTGATCTGACTGGAGCCTCGAGGCCCCGAAAGCTTCAGGATCTGAGGTGTAGAGTTGCCCCCCAAAATCAGTTTACCGGAATCAGTGCCCATACTCCCTTGCAGATCAACATGGAGCCCCAAAAACCACCAGTTGTAGAGGAAACTCCTTTTGGGGGGGGGGACCCGGTTTGGGTTCCATGTTTATGTGTAGGGGAGGATGTGCCAGGTCACTCCTTCTTCGGGGTGATGGTCTTTCCCCACAGATGAACACGAAGGGGGGCGCTACTGTGGATGGGCGAAATCCAAAATCCATTTCGCACCACCTGAGCAACCCTATATTCCCCTGTCACCAACAAACCTTATGGTTTCCTTCCCATGGTTTCACTAAACGGATCAGTCAATTTCAACCATCCACAGTATCACAAATGACCACCACAGATTCGTGGAGTTGGTCGACCATTGGAGCCGTCCAAGGAGCGCCTCGAAGGGTCACCGGACTTGTGACCCGGTCAAACCGCCCGCGCCGGTGTTTTTTAATCTGGGGAGCCACCGAGCTCAAGTTGGTGAACATGAACCCCGTCACCTAAATGATGCGAATGTCATCCAAAGGGTCCCCCATCACTCGTGTCTATTCCTCAGGAAAACTTCCACTTGTTGATTGCCGTGCTCGAAGAATTGCTATTCCAAAGCTGCCATGGATTGTTTAGATAAGTGGCCGGACAGAACTTTCACTTCTATTCTCGGCCAAAACTCCATAGGAAAATGAGTCGGCTTGGCTCGCAAGTCGGGGGGGGAAGTTGACTACTGAAGAGTTTATTCGCCATTTCGGAGGCAGGCGTTTGGTCTCACATGGCATGGTGTTTTGCCTTCACAACTCATTCACTACTCAAAAGGTCAATTCGTGGTCTTTCGGGATCCCTCTCGGGGTTGAATTCCACAAGATCGGGGAGCTTTCTTTGTCCAATAGGCCACAAGATCATTCTGAACGTTTGGAGGCTTCTCCCGATGTTGGACCCTCTTTGGTAGAACCAGAGGAACCAACTATTCTAAGAAACCATCTCCAGGAAATTCACCAAATGAGCCAAATACCCACCCAAAACCCAGGCCTGGGCTCATTGGGCGAATGTCCTCGAGGTGTCTTAGAACTAGTGTATCAGTCCTGAGTTTCTGGGCTTATTTTGAAGTTTGGACCATTTTGGAAGGCAAGAAGTTTGGAAATTTGTTGTGGCCAATCTCGGGAAATTCTCCAAATTTGCCAAAGCCAAGCCTGACTGAAGCCTCGTTTTGGGATCCTGATAGGTGGGATTTGAAGCCCTGGTTCTTGCACTAACAGGAAACCACTAATCCAAACCTCCAATTCATTGTTTTTGCCTTTTCCACTGTGTCTGGAATAAACCTTGTTGGTTTTGAAGGGAATGGATTTCGCTACTGGACATATTTTCTCAGTTTTTTCAGGGGGCTTAAAACGTACATGTAAGTCAACCACGGCTGTGTATGTTTTGGGGGTCCCAAGTGGTTGGTTTCCGATTGTGGTTTCCCATGCCAATCAAAAGGGAGCCTCGCCTTTTTCAGAAACTCCCTAATTTCTTACTTCCCGAGTTCCGTTTTGAGCCGGACCACTTTGGGTAATTCCAAAAGTTCGCTGAAGTGCTACTTTTTCGCCACTTTCCGGGATTTTGGACCGTTTTAAGTGGTGAAACGACCCAGTCCCGGGCTCCCCTCCGGGTTTTTTTGGGGCCCGTCTCGCCATCGGATGCACGCGGCCAGGTGCAGCGCCTGGCGAGCTGCACGCGGGGCCAGGCCATGGTGGCGCCCTTGAAGAGCTACGACCGCGCCAGGGCCAAGGCGCATGCGACGCGCGGAGCGGCGCTCGGAGCGCGCGGATCGCTTCGCGCGGAGAGTCTCGGAGACGGCGGGTTTGCGGGTGTCTTTGTTGTTGTGTGTTTTTGTGTTGTTGTTTTTTTCTCGGGGGAGGGCTCAAGGGAAAGCCTGGCGTTTTTTTGTGTTTTTTTTTTTTGGGGGGGGGGGGGGGGTTTGTTTTCCGGTTTTTCTGGGGGCATGGCCTGGTGGATCATGTTTTCTTGGTGGCTCCCAGCCATCCGGTTCCTTAGCTTTGTAGCTTTTTAGCTTTTTGGCGGGGGGGGGTCCATTTAGCCCACTAAAAGTTACACTTTTAGCGTTGTTGTTTTTTTTTGGGGGGGGCGGTCCCTCGGAGATTGTAGGAGTGTGATATCGCGTGTTGGCTCCAAAACGAGTTTATGAGGGTAGACGAAGTGAGTCTGTCCTTGTTTGAGGCTCGGGACTCCAGTGTTCTGGTTTTAAAGGGAAACCAAGAGGGAAAACCAACAATGGCTCCTTATTTCTTTAAAAACAATTGGGGGGGAGCCCTCTCAAGGTGATTTACCCTAAACCCCAAAACCATTTGCAAGCACTTTGGTGCCAGAGTTCACCCGGCCTGAGCGGATGATTACCAACGGAAGGAACCCAAACAGGGGGGGTCCGTGTCCTAAGGGTGATAGGTCCCGATCCTCGCACATGGGGAGTCTTTGGGCTCCATGTTG
>CAUJNA010000330.1:193902-228902 GCA_963377175.1 Effrenium voratum | reverse complement strand
CCAGCTGCATTTGTCTCAGGGCGTCAGTACCCGTTTCGGCGCAGCTTAAAAAATCGGCTCAGGAGTGGTGTGATTGTCGAAGTGCAGATGCAGATCAAAGGCTCGGGCGCCAGTCAGTCACCCCACTGCGGATCTCTGGGGGGGGGGGGGGGGTTGCGGGCTTCAGCCTTGCGAAATCCAAGTGGGGCCAAAAAGTTGCCCAACGCTGGGGGCTTTTGTGGGAAGGTTCTTGTGGCGTCCCTTCCAACTTGTGGCCTTTCGGCTCTTGGATCCTGATCGATGGGGATTTGAAGCCCTGGTTCTTGTAGAGGGCAGGGAAACCACAACTCCAAACCTCCGACTTCATGGTGCCTTTCCCACTGTGTCTGGAATAAACGTTCACTTGCTTAAGAATATGTGTGTGTGTGTGTCTCCCTTGTTGGTTTTGCCGGGAATCAGTTTCGCTGCTGGACATGCTTTTATGGTGGAACAAATCAGCAGCCCTGTTTTAGACACCGTTGAGGCTGTTCATCTCGGCAACTCCACGAATTGCAGCGCTGAACCTCGACGACCGCGCCAGGCATCCAGGATGTGAAGAAGTCCGGGGGGCACAAGGCCTACCGCGCCCCTCGTTCTGAAAAACGGGGCAAACAAGATCGGAGGCGCGGTTTGATCGGCGCGTGTTAGTGTTAACCCGGAGGATTTGTTCCACCGGTTCAAAATAAAAGACCAGATCTGATCTGACCGGTTGGTGCGCGGGGAAGAGGAGTCCATCACTGGTCCAAAATCGACGGTTTGATCTGACCTGTTGTGTTGAGCCGCTTTTTTCGTCATGGCCGTGCAAAAGGTGATCACCGTTTATGGCCGTCCAGGAGGACTCGTCGACTCTCAAAAGCCTCCTTGACCCAAGGCATTGGTCTTGAGGTCAACCCGTGGCTCGTTTCCCTCCAAAATGTCGGATGTCCTTTTGGGTTTTCTTTAAACAGCCAAAAAGGGGGCCCCCGCAAGACAGACTCATTCTGCCTTAAATCTTGTCCCAACCATTCGATCTGGTTTTGAAGAGAAGAGAAGAGCCATGCTTTTGGGAAGCATGTTTGTGAATTGCCTTCTCAGTGAGGATTGCTTTCTTCCTGGGGAACAACAAGCCCTGTTGCAGTAGTACCTGAGGGGTTTGGCAACCCGAGGTTCACATACCTCGTGTGCCTAAAGGCTTTGCATCCCCATCCCCAGCAACTCTTGCATGTGATTCGGGGGTATGTGCCCCCCTCATCCTTTCATCAGAACCGCTTCTAAGAAGGTTCCAAGAGCCTTTCCTGGGGGGAGGGGGGGGGGTTTGTGCATGAATCGCTGGTTGCGTGGGGCTCCTGTTGAAGTCATAAAGGGCTCCGAGCTTTTTTTACTTGAGGACCTCGAAGCCTAGGAAGACAAGGCATAACTGTTTTGTTTTTCAACCTTCGAGGTGCAGCGGGAGGTGAACGAGCTCATCTTTGAGGCATCTGTGCAGAACAGCGAGGAGGACGGCGGGGACCCGGTTCCGTGAACTCATTCCACCCTTCCCCTTTTGGGTCGTTGGGTGCTCCACTGGTCAACCCCAAAGGATCTCTTTTGAACTTGGACATTCGCTTACATTTGAAGCAAACTGGGTGTGTCTTTTTCTTGAGGCTCGCTGCCCTTTTGTGGTTTGTTTTAGGGGCAACCCAAACAGAACCCTGATGGACGACATCCTGCACCAGTTAAGAGGTGGTTTGTCCCAATATTCATAGGGTTTCCTTCACCGCTTTTGTGTATTGGATTTTGTCCATCCACAGTATGGAATTGAATCGGCTAGGATATGGCTTAAAACTAGGGAACCCCAAAATGGTGGTTTCCTTTGGTATTAAGTTCAACCAAAAGGGAGTTATTAATCAACCAAAAGGGAGTTCCCTATAAAAAGACACACCCAATTCATACCCAATTCACTTCCTTTAGGAGGAAACTGATCTTCCAGGTACCTTAGGTGCTATGTTTGTTGAAACCCTGGAATGATGAGTCCCTGAAAATACGAACAAGCCTCATGTGTTCCTTCCCATGGTGTCATTCAGTCCGAGAATTTCTGGATGACTCGATCTCAACCATCCACAGTATGTTGTTGGAATGAGTTGCATTTGGACCCGTCAGGTTTTCCATGCGGAACTCTTGAACCCTCGGCGAATCCGAGGACGTGGTGGAGCTGGTGAAGGCCTACAGCGTCTCCGGCCAGGGGACCAAGGACAAGCACCTTGGCCAATCGAGGGCGGGCCTTGGATTTAAGTTCCAAGCCGAAAGCCAGGGTTTGGTCGATCTTCCGAAGTTGTCTGTGAGACCCAATCTGTCTCCGTTGTTCGGCCCGGGCTTGTGAGATGGGAGTCCTTTTTGTGGACCAAAAAAGACTGCGTTAACACCACACGGCATAAACGCGAGCCATATAGAAAGCAGAAAGCACCACCGACATCCTGATTCCCATAGGACGCGCCTGTTGAAAGGGAAAGCAGCATGCGACCGGATGGTCACGTTGATTCTTCAGGGTGAAAGTAAATTGTACAATTCCCTTCATGTGAGTAAGGAATCGGAACACTAAACAAAAAGGGACTCGTGCCATCTTTCACCCAACTGTACCACTGCAGGTGAGGATTTCTTACCAGGTGAGATTCTTAATTGCCATAACTGGAAGCACTGGGGTTTACGATTGTTTTTAAACTTGCTTTCTTCGTGCCCATGTTTCTTGAGGTGTTTAAAGGCCAAAAGTTGGAACATGTCTGCCCGTTCTTGGGGTGTTTAAACTTAAGGAGATGTTGTATCTTCCCGTTTTGGTTCTAATTACAGGGAATCTATCACTACCGATTTTTTGTCTTTCTCAGGCGAAAAAGCAAGTGGAGATAAGTAAAAGGATCTAGGGAGCCTGCCTGCCCATGTCGGGGTGCCAGGGGACGCGCGGTCGCTTCGCCTTGTTCGGGGCCACGGTCGCCTCGAAGGAACGGCCGCAGCGCGCTGCACTACAGCCTCCACCACGGCGCGCTGCGGGCCTCCCGGGCGCTGCTGGCTGCAGGATCTGACCCCTGGCTGGAGGACGACCACGGGGCGCCCTCGAAAAAATTCATCGATGGGGGGGGGGGGGGGGGGGGGGAGAAGTGAGCGGGCCACTTTTTGGACTACCCCAGACTTAAACGCAGGGGTTCCCCTTTTGGGGATGAACCACCGGGTGTCTCACTTCCTGAGTTCATGGGCCTTGGTCGTTTTTGGGCTGGGCCGTTTTTGATGAGTGGCACAAACAGTTTGGACTGAATCCACTCAAAAACTGAGGTGTGCGCTGTGCGCCCTTGAGGGCGGAGTAGCTAGGGGAACGACCGATATGTGTCTTGTTTTGAGGCTACCCCTTTTTGGTTGGTTTTATTGGACACCCAACTGGAAACTCGCTTCCCTCTGCAAGAGATCCACCCCTTTGGTTTCAACAGGGAGCTAGTTTGCATGAATGTTAAGAGTTGAAACCACCATAAAAGTGGTTGGACAGGAACATGTTCCCAAATGTACCAAAGATCTGTAGTGCTTGGTTTCCTTTTTTTATAGAATCCACCCAAAAAGGGAACTTGTCAGAAAAAGATGACGAGGGGGGTGCTCCTGGAATTCCATTCGTTCCATTTTCTGTTTTATGGGGAACACTGGAAGAATGGGCACTTTCCCGGATCCCCCCCACCCACCCCCTGAAGGTACGCAGGATGTAAGTTCTGTTTCATACTGCGGATGGAGGAAATCCTGCACCACGAAATGAAGCCATGGTTGAGACCAGTTGTTGGTTTTACATGGGAATCATATCATTCCCTTCGGTTTCTGAACGGTGCGAAATGGGTTTCGACACCATCCATCAGGAGGTGCGGGTGGTGGATTCTAAGATGGAAACCGCACTGCCCGCCCCTTCAAATGGTTGTGGTGGTATGGAGGTTGTGGTCCACCAGCTAAGAAACCCTGGAATGAGTCGATTCCCCAGCATAAATACCTTAGCAAACGCTATGGGTTCCTTCCCATGGTTTCACTAACCGTGGTGCGAGAGGCTCCTGGATCACTCAATTTGCACCCATCCACAGGTGTCCCATGGAAACCCCACTGCGCCCTGCCCGCCCAAATGATTTCCACCGCCCCCCCCCCAAATGAGGTTGTTTCACAACCATCCACAGGTTTGTGGGTTGTGGATTCAAAAATGGTTTCCACAGCCCCGCCCCCCCCATTTGGGGCTGCGGCTGTTCAGACCCGACGGTCCGGCCCTGACGAGCGAAACCCAGGTGCTGGGCTTTGAGCTGTCGCTGAAGAACAAGGCCTGGGCGGCCTTGGAGCTGGTGCTCTCCGCCATGCTGCGGAAGGACCGACCGACCCGCGGAAAATCCGTCGCGGCGTCGTGTTTTTGGTTTGGCGTCCATTGGCTGAAATTTGAATAGGTGCTTGTTAATGATTTCCTGTTGGTTTCAAAGTAAACCATGTGCGTCTCAGAATATGTTTGTTATGGTTCACCTGATCTTACAGGGAATCTATCACTACTGAAACGTTTTTTTGCGCAGGAGGCTGAAGCAAATGGAGGTCCGTCATTTTTGCGAGTGCGTCTTTTTTGGAGACCACCCAACTTCACCTCACTTTCTGAGTTCCTGGACTTACCTTTCGGCATCGCTTGAGTAAATACGAAGCTCAGACTTTTGGCCAATCCACTCGATCGGACGTGAGTCGTCATAGTGCGTCTTTTGGGGGACCCTGCACGGGTCAAAGTCTGGGGTCGGTTCCCTCAACCTACCACTTGGGTGACGATGACAAGAGTCTGGGACCCCGACTTTTTAGTCCCTGCTGTTGGTTTAAAGGGAATCGATCACTGCTGAACAGGGTTCCCTATATGTCCCTTGGTGGTTTTCAACATCACCTTTAAGTCCGCTTTGTAGTGAATTGCTCCCCAAAATCCTTGGTTTGTTTACTTGTGTTGCTTTTATGTGTGCCTGTTGGTTTTAAAGGGAATCTATCTTTTTCAGTTGGTGCTCAGAAGGGCATCAGGGGATCCCTTAAAAGACACTGGCTGATATTCAGCGGAATCATCGTAATATGTGCTAAAATGCATTAAAGACATGTTTAGGTACTTTGTTAAGCTGGTGTAAAAAGTTGCAAATAACTGCACAAAGTCACTAAGCATCCTTAGAAAGAGACACCTATTTCGATCTGGGCGAGTGAAGACAGAAAGCGCGGAGTCCGTGCCTTGTTGAGAGATTGAACTGATGGAAGCCTCCTGATGGACGAGCACCTGAGCAACCCTGGAATGATGATTCCCTTGTTGCCAGCAAGCAATGGTTTCGACCATGGTTTCAAAGTGAGTGTCATGATTTCGTCCATCAGCGTGGTGGGTCCCCTTCCTTGGAATCCGACTTTCTTGAGTGCCGCGGAACCTTCTTGTATTTATGTAGGCCCTTACAGCGCTTACAGGCTGTTGGAAGGTGTTGAGGGACTCCTTAGTTGATTCAAGTCGGTTTGCGCTGTCTTGTGGGGAAACCCGAACGCATGTTGGATGAAGCTCAACGAAGGATTCCTCAACGGTTGGTGGACTAGAATGGCTAATTTGAGTTGTCCTTTACCAAACGCCGATTTCAAGCTTTGCTGTGTTCGACGGAAGTAGTTATGGAGATACGCATTTTTTCCGTTCGTGTGAGCAGTTTGCACAAGAGGGTGTCTTTTTAGGGGACCCCCAAAATGGTTTAGGTCTTCCTTTTTGGTTTCCCTTAAAAAAAGCAAGAAGAAAAGAAGAACAAAGTGTGGCTACCACAGAGTTCCATTTGGGGTACCTATTTTTGACCAACGCCCAACTCACGCCCATCGGGTCGTGGTCAGCATCCCCGATCTGACGTGCCGGCAGGGCCCCCGCACGCGCAGCCGCTTGGCGCGGCTGGCCCAGAACGTGCCGTGGTGGTGCGCCAATGTGGCGCCTCGGTAAAGGGGCCAGTGAGCCTCAATCAAAAATATCTTGGTAATTCCCAGCTGTCCCGCTTCCTAGGATTTTGGTTGTTTATAGCTGGTTTAGTGATGATTAGCTTTTAGTTGTTTCTTAGTTAGGTTTTGAGTTGGTTTAGTTGCTTCAGTCGGTTTTCTAATTTAGTGGTTTCCGCTTAGTTCACTAAGAGTTCAACTTGTTGCAGAGAATCTGAGGACAGGACAGTAATTATTTAATGGTTTGGACTGGTGGTTTGGAGGTTGGGCGCGTCAAACAGAGTGAAGGGTTACAAATGACTGAGAAAGCGGAAGGCAAATCACCTAGAGCTTTCCTCAGCCAGGAAGGCAAAAGGCAACCATCGTATAGGTTTTCCATGTTGATTTCCCAAGGTAGCCATTGCAATCTCTAGAAACGGGAAGGTCCTCAGTCAATGGAATTGAAATGGATAATTGTCCACTTCTGGGTTCCACGGTTGCAAATGGTCCTGGCTTGGTTGACATACCATGCTTACGAATGGGCACCCTGGATTAAGCCCTGGTTGATTGATCAGGGTCCCCCTTTAGTGGGGACTCAGACCACTTTTGGAGGGGCCAAAACCACCCCTATTAATGGGCCGGGTGTAAAGCAAAAAAAGGGGGGTCCACCTTCCCCGCCGAGTGGAAAGCTATGACCTGTGGGCTGTTCTTGTCACCGATCGGCCCTCAAAGGCGACTCCCAGACCTCCAGTGTCCTGTTGTTTCTTTTTTTTGGGTGGGTGTCTCATTGTCAAAGTCCGCCCTGTAGGTCTCCGCCCCCAGTTGAACTCTGCTTCGCGGAAAATCTGTTGAAAGGCCAACAAACAATGGGTCCCTTTCCACACAACCAGGGAGAGAGCAGTGCACCCGCTTGCGAAGGCCTGCGCCATGTTTGTTACGCCTGAAAGATAGTCCCAGTTTCCAGTTCGGGAAATCATAGCAATTGGCGCAGATGGATTTGTTCGAGCTCCACCAAAACCCCCTCGAGTTGTTCCATGGACGTCCACAAGTTGGCCTCACCCAAGGGGCCCATGGAATACAAGGTCCCCCAGTGCCCTTGTACCGTTTCTTTTTTGGGGGAGGGTTCCCCTAAAATCGACAGTGCTCACCTCTCTACGGGACCATAGCTCCCTTTCGAAGGCCCGGGGCGTTTTAGCGGTAGAGGTGCGGCTGCAGTCGGGCGACGACCTCTTGAGGTGGAGAGAAGCAGGACGAGTCGGGCGCGGGGGTTTTGGGGGGTTCGTTTGGGCTGAGTGCCGGTCGCTGGTCGTTGATCAGCTTCCCTTTGCTTAAGCATATATGTTTTTTTTTCCCTTGCTGGTTTTAAGGGGAATCTATCACTACTGGACATATTGTAGTTTATTTTGTTCCAGGGGCTTAAGCAAATGGAAGTAAGGGAATGAGGGAATGAACCGTTCGCGGGTCCCCTTGAAAGGAATCCACAAGGCATGGTTTTTAGGGGTCATTCCCTCATTCCCTTCTAGGTTCCGAAAGTGGTTGTTCAGTGGTCTCTCTACGGATGGCTTGGGCATGCCCAGCCCCTCCCCCTGGTGCTCACTTCTCCAAAGCGAATTGACCTTTTACGCCTGTTTCTCTGGTCTGTCAAGCTTCCTGAAATATGTCCAGGTCCGTGCAAGGGGTAACAGCCTGAGGACGGCTCCTGGTGATGGTGCTGCGACACTATGAGGCGAGCCGATTGTAGCTTTCGCGCCACTGCTTTCCCGCATCTGTCTTCAAGTAGCTTGAACCTTTTGCAGATGGTTTTCAAGGGAAAACCAAAGGACACCTGCCATTTTCGGGGTCCCCTCACACAAGCTCATGTGTCAACGGGGTCCAGCCCTGGAGATTTGACTGGTTGACCTCAACTAAGTGGCTTGTCTTTTTGTTGATACCCTTTTTGGGTGGGTGTTAAAGGAGAACGAAAGAACAACCACCACCAAGTTTGAGGGTCAATGAGTTTGAGACCCCAAGTAACCACCATGTGTCCCTTGTTCCTTTAGTTGTCCTTGTAGGAATTCCGTGGAAAGATAGACGGGCTCCCTCTGGAGGTATGCGAATCTTGTTCACAAACAGGTGACAAAACACGCAAACTTGCTTCACACCTCGACTCATTCCCCACTGTTCCACTTCTGGGGGGGTGGTTTCCATTGCCAAACCCCCGCTCCTCCAAGCCTATTGCAGATTCCAGGCGAAATCGGAAACGGACAGGAACACCTTCATTTCGGGACTTTTCCTGTCCAACCAGCCTTGGCCCCCCAAAAAAAACACCAAAAAAAGGAACACCCGCTTAGAGGCCCAAACAACCAGTCGACTCGGGGCCTTGACGCGACGCGTCGGCGCCTCGTTTCGCGATTAGCGAGGCGCTGCAGCTGTTGGAGCCTTACCTCTTGGAGCTGGCCCAGACTGGCGACAGCAAGGCCTTGCGCGCGCTCATCGGCGCGGGGGCGGACCAGGCCGGGTGGTTTCGCGGCGGGAAGCGGAGGGGGAGGGCCTGGGGGGGGGGGAGGGGAAAAATGGAGAAAGTAGGGGCCCTGAGGGGAAGCCTGTTGAGGGTTGCCTGTTCTGGTTTTTATGTTCATCTCAAATCTGTGTTCCCCCTTATTCGTTTTTAAAAGAGGGTTTTTAGGGAGCTTATTTATCGTTTTCGTTAAGGTAATCATTTGGGTAAATTGTCGCCTTGTTCATTGTTGGGCTGGGGGCCGACATTTTTTTCATTTGAAAGAGTTGGCCCTTTTAGTAGTTATCAAGTTCTGGGGTGTTGGTGGTGCATTTGTTTTGTTAGTATGTTTCTCACGAATTTTCATTTATAGGTTGAAAGTTCAGTATAATTATAACATATAAGAATATAAATGTTATAATTATGGTGTAGTTATGAATTACACAGGTTCATCAACAATTAGTTTAAACCTTATGTTTTGTACTCCTTCAAAATTCATTCTACTTCTTGCATCTTCCATACGACTGTCTATTGTTTGATGCGCCACTCTCATTACATCAGCTATATTATCTATGGTTATATTATCTACAACATCATCACTACGAAAATAAAAACTAAAAGTACTAAACTTATTGTCTTCATAATAATTGAAATGATGAAACCTTACAAACATATTTACCTCAACTATTATAACTTCTCCATAACTGTTATCGGTTTCAATGCCATCTAACAAAAAACCTAAGTTTTCATTTTCATTAAAAACTATATCTTCAATGCTTTTAATGCTTAAAGGTTTATTTCTTGAAATGTAATACTCAATTACGTGTCTCTTTATATCATCACCACCTACAGCAGTTCGACGCTTTGTCTTTCTTTTTGTTTCTGTTCTGTTTATTTTATATTGTTGTTGTATTCTCTTTAATGTCTTAATATGATTATGTTTTATTTTCAAATACTCAGGTTCCCCTAATTTATATGAAATGATACCTTTTAATACATCAACAGGTAAGCTATCACAATTCTCAACCATAAAATTATTATCTGACATTTTACCCCCACTCATTTTTCTCTTAATATATAAGGTTTTTTCTCTTTAAGTAGTTTTGGCTAGGGGTTGCTGGTCGGCTGGTCTGGGTTTCAGGTTTAATTTAAATGTCTTAACCTTCTTTTTAGATTATAAAACAATGTTTAATCATATTATAAGATAATAATATTAATAAACAAAAGTTAATTTGACCCGAATTCAATCTCACCAGCGATACAACCACTATAACAACTCATACTATACTCACAACAATAATGCTCGTATCCTTTTATTAATTGGTCTATGTAAATTTCAATTAATTCGCTAAGAATATGTCTCAAATAATAATTGTTATTTCTATATGACCACGAACTGTTTAGGTTTGGAAAGCTAAACCTACAACGTTTAAATTGTTTTAAAGCTTCAATGTCAATACATTTTTTTAAAATGATACAAATTTCATATTCATTATTCTTACAGTATGATTTTAAAGCTTGATAATACATTTTTCTATTTTTAAACCGTTCTTTAACTTCTTGTATATCAAATACTCGGTCAATGTGTTTTCTGTAATGTCTTATTTTTATACTATATTGGTTTTCTGCTAGTAGAGTAAAAACATTATTTTGCATTAGTTTAATAACTTGTAATTGAAGTTCTGCTTTTTCCAGTCCTTCTTCAGGAATGTCTTTATTTCTCATAAAATGTTCTTCTTCATCTCTCAAATACCAACAATCAAAACATGTTGGTTTAATATAACCACCTATAAGATTACAAACATCAACAGGTAAAATATTAGCTAGTGCCACGACAGACTTGAATTGTTATTTTTACAAGGACAATTATCATAATTAAACAGTGTCATTTTTTTTCTCTTACTATATTATATCCATTTTTCTTTAAGTAGTTTTTATTTTATGTTGAGGGGTGGGGGTTTATATTGAAAAAATATTTTCTAACAATTTAATATAATGGCGAGATTAACAAAAGACCAAATAATCAGCAACATCTATTACGACTTAGACGAGGGTTTCGGAAGCACACAAGCGACACACAAGAAGGCAAAGGAAGAAGACCCAACAATAACATTAGACGATGTAAAGTCTTTCTTAAAGAAACAGCCAAATAAACAAATCAAAAATTATAGAGGTACTAATTCCTATACCGCTCCATTCGCACGATATGAATATCAAATAGACATAATGCATATGTCACCTTTAGCAAAAGACAAGAATGTTCCACAGTATGCTTTAGTCGTGATTGACATCTTCAGTAAATTAGCTGATGTAATACCGATGGAGGAAAGAGACGGAGAGCACGTTTTGAAGGCGTTGAGAACAAGCTTTAAAAAGATGGGTTATCCGATGTCCGTGTATTCTGATGACGACGGAGCGTTTGCAACTAAAAATCAAGTTCAGGATTTCTTCAACAGTGAAGGAATAAACCACATCGTCACGAAGACCCACGCAAATGTGGCCGAGCGTTTTATTAGAACGATGAAAAACAAAATTCACGATAGAGTTAGGTTTAACAACATGAAATGGACCGATGCCCTAACGCAAGCATTGAAACAGTATAACAGCACATCTCACTCATCAACAAGGATGGCACCGTCTGAAGCACACAAGGACGACAATGAAATAAATGTAAAGGTCAATCTTAAACTACGAGAAAAAAAACAAAAGAAAGCATCCCAAAATAGAGGAGAACGACAAGGTAAAAGTATTCCAAAAGAAAAGGGGTAATTACACCGACAGAAAGGAGTATAACTCTAAATGGTCTAATAAAATATTCAATATCGATAAAATTGAATATGATATTATGGGTAATAAAACTTACAAAGTAGCAGGAATAAACAAACCGCTTTTGAGACACGAAATTTTGTTAGTTAATGATTAAACGTATTTCTTGGTGTCTTCTTTATACTTGACTTGATAGTAATCCAGACTTGATTGTTTAGGTTCTTTTATGACTTTTTCATTCAGTTTTTTAACATAAATGTTTCGTTTATTTTTGTATTCGCTACTGTCTCTATCTACTTCTTTTGCTTGATAATTGTTATTGTTATCATATGTAGGTTTAATATTCAAGCTCTTTAAGATTTTCAGTATGTTTTCATTTTGCTCCAACACTTTTTCTAATCTTGGAAACAACAACTCTAAACTACTGTCAATGTTCGCTAAATGTTCCTCCATATATACTAAATTATAAAACTAAACTTTTAAAACTAAATGTTGCAATTATGTTAAATCTACTCTTTAAATACTAATTTTTCATTATTTGTTTAACAGTTTCCTGAGTTTCCTTATCACCATTATCTGATGGAGTAACTCCCCTCCCAAATCGTATAGCAATATTATGAACATCTGTTTCTAAGTTTATACTGTCTTTAGTTTTATCAATATTCATTTTCTTATCATTTCTACTTATTTTGAAACTTGTCGGAATACACGAACATTTACAATGTCCTTTCTTTTGTATTTCTAATTCATTTTTCATTTCTAACATCTTTTTACACATTGGACAAGCAAACTCAATAACTGATGTTTCTTTAACAATTTCTTCTTTTTCTTCATCAGTTGAAGAAACAACTGATTCTGTCTTATTCTTTTTCTTTCTTCCCATCTATATTAATATTTATATTTTTAATATATTGTATCACAAACTTAATTAATTCTAAAACAAAATAGCATACTTTCTTAAATCTATTATCAGTTATAACAACATCTTCTATATGTTGTACTTCATTTATTATATCAATATAATCTGTATAACTCCTTTTCATATTAAATAATAAGATAAATTATTTTTTCATTTCTGTCTTTCTTTTCTTATAAAGTTTTTTCATTGTATCGTCTTTATTCCATCTATATTCCACAAATTTCTGATGATGTTTTGAATTTAGATGTTTAAATAAATATTTGTCATCATAAGTTTTACCACAACTGCAATGGTTAATGACCATATAAATAATAAATATAAAATATTTTCTAAATAACTTTAATATTATTTTATTATGTCTGATGTTCCAATAATAAAACCAATAAATATAACTGATTACGATTTCAAACAATCTAAATATGAACATGTGCCAAAACTACCTTTTCGCTCAATTGTTGTTGCTTCATCAACGGGTGGCAAAACAGTTTTAATTCAAAACCTTATCCTAAATGTTTATAGGGACTGCTTCGCCCGTATATTCATTTTTAGCCCGTCGGTTCATAATGACCCTACCTTCGTTGAAGTCAAGAAATATCAAAAAGATAATATGAAGGTTGATGATGAAAAAGAAAAGTTATATTATGACACCTACCAACCTGAAGAACTGGAAGAAATAATTAACACACAAAGAAAGATAATTCATTATATGAAAGAACAGAAGATGAAGAAACTACATTCAATTTTAATCATAGTTGATGATTTTGCAGACGACCCTAAATTTGTTAGATATAGTAAGTTACTTCATGGACTGGCAACGAGAGGCAGGCACGACGCCATCAAAAATATCGTGTCCTTTCCAATCATTAGGTTGAATTCTAGTTCGTTGTATATCTTTAAGTTAAAGAATGTATCAGAGTTAATGTCATTCATTGAGGAAAACTCGGCCATCGTTGATAAAGAGCAACTGTTAAATATGTATCATAAAGCGGTAGATGATAAGCCATACTCCTTCTTTTATGTTAATATGAATTCCAAAGATGTTAATAATATGTTTTATGTTAGATTTGAGAAAGCTTTTAAAATAAAATAAATCTATTATATATTATAGAATGTTAAAAATGTTTCAAGAAAGAATATATGAAGAACCAGTAAGGTTTTTCGGCAGCGATATACCAAAACAGATTCAGGAATACCGAAAGCAAAGACTACAACAATTAGTAGAGTGTGAATGTGGTGAAAACTTTTTTAATGAAGGATGCTACTAACCATATTGAAAGTGATTGTCATATTACTTTTAAGGAAGAAGAAAGAATGAGGAAAGAATTAGAAGAACATATTCGTATAGAAAATGATACTGATAGTGATAGCGATAATTATAATGATGGTGGTTCAACAAGAGTGCCAGATGATTATAAAATAACTAAATATGTTAGATTTGAAAAAGCATTTAAAATAAAATCAATATTCAAATATATTATGATATTTTATGATTTACCAATAGAAATTAAAAACCTTGTATTATCTTATAATTTAGGTGATGTTAGATTATTAAAAATAAAAAATAATAATATTATTAAAAATTATATTAATAAATTTAAACCAGTGTATAAGTCTTACAAATTAAAGAATTCACAGTATTTTGAAATTGATAATATCATTATGAAAAATATTATCAAAAACGGCATATCATATATTTTTAACTTAAGTGAGTTAGATAAATTACATCAAAAACATAAACCATTAAAATTATTAATTGAATATGATATATTTGTTACATCTACCTCATTTACTTTTTTTGAATCATGTTCGTAATCGTACTTTAACATCAAATAATTTATTTGATATTTATTATTTTCTTAATAAAGACCTTTATAAAACTAATTTAGTGTATAGGGACAATGTGGCTAATTTTATTTCATTACAAGTGAAAAAAATAACTATTAAAGTCATCAATTAAGAAAGACAAAGTTTTATTAGTAAATTTTATTCATATTTTTTAATTAATAATGTTAATGAATCATATTAATATTATTAATTTAAATCAATGAAGCGTTGCATAAATTCAACGCAGGTAATTTATATAATAGTTTGTCCGATTTTTGATTTTCTAACTTTTCTATTCTCGTTACACATTCTTGAATAGATTTTATTATTAAAGTATCCGCTCTCGTTTTTTCATCTACTCTTAAATTCTTAATGTCTTCCATACTGTTATTTTCTTCGTTTTTGCTTTGACCAATACCCATTATATATTATTATTTAGATTTTTCTTTTTTCAATTCCTTAACTTCTTTTTCAAGTTTATCTATTTTATCATTTAATTCTAATACTGCTTTATGAACCAACACGGGTAAAACTAAATAATTCAATCCTAAATACTCTTTATCTTTACATACAATATTTTCAAACTCTTTAGGAATTGCTTTTAATACTTCATCTGCGATATATCCTATATGAGTTTTACCCCCGTCATTTCTATCGTGTCTCTTAAACTTCTTTGGCTTAAATTTCTTAATAATATTCATACAGTTAGATTTGACATTGTCTATGTCATATTTCAACCGCGAATCAGATGAATCAACAAACGTTCCGTTAATGGTTACTGTTGTTGCTGTTAAATCTATGTTAGTTCCTGTTGATGGTTCAAGTGTATTACATAGCAATTTCTTCGTTCCTGCAACTGTTACATTTTCATTAAAAGTTGATGAGGCATTATTTGTAAAACTTCCAGTATTTACTGTTGTTCCAAATGTCTTATCAATAGACAATAAAACTGACGGAGTACTTGAGCTATCAGCAATTCTAAAAGCTGTATTTGACGTTCTGAATATTACATCAAATGTAGATAAATTAGTTCCATCATAATAAGTTGATATTTCACTCGTACCAAGCTTTATGTCTGTGCCAGTAGTCATGGAAATATCATTTAAAAATGAAACTGTTGTTAAATCAAATGATTGTATTGTATTAGTTGCTAAATAAGCATTTTGTATTGCCATATTAGTATCAACGGTTATTAATGTTCCTCCGTTAGGTGCTAAATGATTGCTTCTTAATGCTCCATTAGTTTTAACATAAACATCATCAGCAAATAAATTACCCATAACATCAACAGTAGCAGTATTAAAAGTCCATCCACTGGTAATATTAACTGCCCCGACTATGTTAGACTGAACAGCGGGGTCTCCACAAATAAATCTAATTGAAGAATTAGCATCACTATTCCTCATATCAAAAGATGAAAAAGCACTAACATATCTATATAATTCACAGTTTGTATCAATTGTTAATTTACCATCAGTATCAATATTAACATTATCACAATTAACATTAGCATTCGTATAAATGTTTCCTAAAACATCGATAGGTTTAGAAAAAACAGTCTTATTCACTAATCCATCACACGTCATATATTGATTAGAAGCATTTGTAACATCGCCAACACTGACAGCAACAAAATTAGGATGATGTATATAAAAACCTTCTATTGCATCCGGTGTATATGTTTCTAAGTATGGTTCTAATCCATTTATTGAAGTATTGATATTATCTATTTTTGTCTTAATATCTGTTGAAACATCATTATTTGTAAATAAATTACCTTTCATATATACACCTCCTTCGAAATATGATGTTCCATGTGCTTGAGCAAAATTATTCGAAGTATGAACATTGCCGTTAATCGTAATTCTTGAAGCATTATTAGGTCTTCCAATAATAACATCTCCTGTATTCCATCCTAACCATAATCTATAAGGAGTAGCACCTGTTAGTCCTTGATAAGAGTCCAACTGACAACCTCTTTTAAATTCCAGTCGTTGGTTACTAACTGCGTCCTGGATTCTAAATATTGGATTAGTATTATCTGTTAAACTAAGTATTAATGGAGAGTTTACTGTTTGTGCAGTTGTATTAACTTTGTCTAATTTTTGACTTATTGATACATCCTGTGCGCTATCATTTGTAATTATTGTATTTATCGTATTTGTATTACCACTTATTAATCCTGCTAAATTATCTGACTGTAAAACATATCTAGCATCAGAACCTGCTATATCTAAAATAGACGAACACGAAAATAAACCAGATACTTGTAAATTAGATAATATTGTAGTATTATGATTTAATAATATTTTATCATTTTGAAAAGTTGAAGAATTATTAATTTCTACATCTCCAAAACCTCTTTGATTTAAAAACATTGTCGCGCCTGTTAAACTTCCATAAACATAAGTATCAATATAATTATTGTATAATTCATGATAATAATTATAATTTCCAAATTCTACTATTTTGAAAGTTGAAGTAGTTGTTATATTATGTATTAATGTATTATTTAACACTGATGTATCTAATTTGTCTGATAATAAATTATTAGTCGTTATTTTATTATAATAATCTGCTTCATTAAGTGAACCTCCATTCTGTAAATCTGATATGGCTGAAATATGAGAATTTACTGTGCTATTTAATCCTGTTATTAAATTAGTATTTGAAGAAATATTATTAAAATTAGTTGTCATAGTAGAATTTAAATTATTTATTAAATTTGTATTAGAAGAAATATTATTAAAATTAGATGTTATAGTAGAATTCAAATTATCTATTAAATGAGTATTAGATGAAATATTATTAATATTTGAATGAATTAGATTAGTATTTGAAGAAATATTATTAAAATTAGATGTTATAGTAGAATTTAAATTATTTATTAAATTTGTATTTGATGAAATATTATTAAAATTTGTATTTGAAGTTATTGTCAGATTACCTATTAAAAATGTATTTGAACTAATATTATTTGATAATACATTAACTTCTGTTTTGTTATATGATTGAGTTATATCATAAAAATTAGCGTCAATCTGTGCTTTTGTGTAAGTATCTACTTGGTCTGCTTTATTGTTGAGTAAATCAATTATATCTGATTGATTAGCGTATATGTTTCTAATGTTTGTTACCCCGCTTGTAGAATTGATTTCGCTAATTGTGTGCGCTACAACATTCTCAAAGTTTGTTAAATTTATTGAAGGCATTATATATTAATAGTAGAAAATGATAATATTTATTTATTTTAATGTTATCATTTTTACTTATTCTTAATCTAAAATCTGCACTCCGGCGTCTCTAATGGATAATATTTGTTCTGATACTAATGTTATATATATTGTATCTGGCATATTTGCTGTTACCATACTTCCAACAGGTTTCACACGAATTAAAAGCTGTTGCCCAGCTTTCGTGTTAATTCCAGTATATGAACTATCGGGAACCTTTTCGAAATCCATAGCAAAGATAAACTTATCAACACGATAAGCAGAATATTCAATCGATAAATGGTGTTGATGGAACAATGGTAAATTTAATGCTTTTCGTAAATAATAGAATGCTTGTGTTAATGAACGACATGGATACTCAGGATATAGTTTTGAACCTAATTGAAGTTGAAATTCTAAATCAAGGTCGGAATTGTAGTATCCACTGTCTTGATAATTCAAATTATACATAGGATGATAGAAATTGTTGTATTCTTTCATAACGTGAGTATCGCCTACTCCGCTTTTGTTAAAACTGATGAACGCGGCAGCGAGTTTAGACACTGAACGAACAACAGTAGTGTTAATTGACGACGAACCATCGGGAACTTGATTAGATTGACAAATATAAGTATTATAAGTAATAGGTAATTCTTTCCCATCAAGTAGGTGTGCAACATATTTATTATGAAGGTCATTGTCCAAGCTTACCAAATCAGTTTGAAGGAATGCGTTACTAATTGAGAACTGCTCATTTGTATGAAGGCTTGTGTCTGTGTTGCCACTCGCTGGAAACCTCGACCCACCCGATGTAACAACACAATCGGTAAAATTTGAAACAAGTTCAAGCTCTAAAACAAGAGGACACGCTTTTAACGGAATATACTTAAATTGATTGAATAAACCAAGCATCGGTTTAAATCCGACAACCATTTTTCTTCTAAAGCCTGGAATTGTGTAAGCGTCATATGCAGGACCTATATGACCCGATGCAGGAACTGCACGACGTGTGTTTAAATCATCATCGTACCTATAACCAAAACTCTGGGCGTCTTCATTGTCTCTTGCTCCTTTTGACATCAAGCAACTCATCATGTGATGATTTCGGTTGTAATAATCAATGTCTTCAACAAGTTGATTACCAGCAATTAGTCTTGCTCTTCTAAAAAAGGAATAAGCAGGAGACAGAGGACGTAAGCGTTTATTGTCTGACGGGTCAGTGTTTTCAACGGTGAAATAAACCATTACACTCTGCGGGTCAAGCCAAGTATTATCTTCAGCATTTAAAGCTATTTTCAACACACGTTGACCAGATGAAGGGGTGTAGATATTACTTCCAGAAGGGAAAAACGAGACTGAACGACGGTCGTTGATATAACTTGCACCTTTATTTAACTTGAATGAGAGGTTGTCAATTAGAATATCTTCAGCACTAAAAGTTTCCATTGCTATATATAATTTAATTTAGAAATAATTTAAACTAAATTAAGTAATTTAGTGTAATCCTTTTGATTAGAATTATTATTTTTTTTAAATATGTTCACTGTCTTTTTCTTAATCTTATCTTCAACTGGATTATTCCCTTTTTCTTTCTCCATTACTAATTCTCTAATTTCTTCATATGTACTTTTCTTATACTTTTTATTTTCGTTCTTAATCATATCATCTGTTGTTTCATTGTCATATTTCTTATGTTGTATCATTAATATTATTATGATAATAAATTTATGTTTTTTCTTTTTACTATATTGTCAATGTCTGATTGAGTGTGATTACATCTGTTGTTGTCATTTAATAACAAGAACTTATTATTTGCGACTTTTGCTTTAAACAAGATAAAATTATAACAGTTGGAATATTCAAAACCTCTAAATATATAACATCCACATTGGCATTTTACATATGTTCGTTTATTATCTCTATATAAATCCATTAATCTTTGTTCAATTGTTAATGGTGTATGTGTTGTTTCAATTTCTGTCAAGTTTTCATATAACTGATTATTCATTTATAATATTATATAGTTATATATTTAAGTACTTATTCAACTATATTATCTCCGTTACCGGTTCATTGCTTCTTGATGTTTCTTAGTTCTTTCGTGTCGTGCTTTGTGCTTTATTGATAGTTCCTCATTACATACATCACATATATAGGTAATGTGCTTGGTCTTTTCATAGTATTCCTTACCTTGTTCGTTCAACTTGTCTCTATTATTCTCTCGGTAGTTCGCCTGTCGCTCCCTTATACTTTCCTTCTTCTGTATTCTATATTCTTTACCATATTCCAACCACCTTTCTCTTGTATCATTCCAATATTGTTTATCAGTTCTTCCTTCAATTCTACTATTCAGCGTTCCTAGTTTTCTAATATATTCACCTTCAATTGCTCTTAATTGCTCTTTGTTTTCGCATTGACATTCTTTGATTAACTCAATATAAAAATGGTCTACACCTAATTCATTCATTTGTTGATACAACTTGTTATTTTTCTTTTTTGTTGTAAATCTACATTTACGATGTTCAACCATTCTTTTACTCAAAGGCTGACACGTTGAACCGACATACACTTCATCATTCATGTGATTACGAATACAATATATTTTTCCATTGTCATAGTCCATTATGGGTATATACTGAATTATACTGTTTTTTGTTTAATTATGTTTCACATAATTTCACGAACCGGATAAATACTTCTTGAAACATCACGACCCGTATCTCCGTATCCAGTTATGTAATCGTGGTTAGTATATGGATTTAATGAACCAGTATAAACAGTTATAGCACCACGGTCAGCAATACTGACAGGGTCTAAGATACTTCTAAAATTAATGTAATCATCGGTAATTTTAGACCTTCGTGATATAAACGGCGCTCCATAAGTGGTTAAAGTTAATTCTCTTTCAGGGTAATCTTTTGTTATCTGTGCCCCTACACTTGAACCGAGACTATGTGTTATAAGATGTTTAACTTCATTGTTTTCATCCAATGCTGTTGATGTGTCTTTATATCGTTGTGAATATTTAGTCATTTTAAAGGGAAGTCCTACATCTGCCAGAATGTCATTAATAGCACCTCCAAAAGTTCCTTTTCCAAATGTTCCGCTTACATACATTTTATCACCATCAATATAAAAACCTTTACCATTGCTATATGCTCTACTCAACCCTTGTGCATCAGTTAAATTTGAATTAGGATAATAACTATTTAATATTTTGTCAGTTTGTTTCATAACATTAGTTATTTTAGTTGTTTTCTTATAAGGTTGATAATGTTTAATTTTCCCATGCTTCATTTCATAAATTAACTTTTTATTATTAATCATATATTTAAAGTTATAAATTAATTTCTCAATTAATTAATAATGCTCACGTACAGTTTTTAAAAATATATAACAAATGTTATATTTTTTAAAAAACTCTAGGTTAATATTTATTAATTTTAATTAGAAAAACTTTTCTAATTAAAGTTAATAAATGTTAACGTACAAAAAAGTTTATATTGACAGCGCTCATAGAATTAGTGGTACATCATCGAATTTCAAAGTGGAATTGCCGGAAACATTACAAACAGACAACGGAGTTCATTGCTACATTCACGAAGTAACATTACCTAACTCGTGGTATTCAATTCAGTCAGGATTAAATAATATATTATACTTTTATTCTTCTCCACTAGTTCCAGATGAAGATAACACAAATGTCCATTATTTAGCGTTACAATTGGACGAAGGAGTATATACTGGCACAGAACTAGCGACAGAATTAAAGTCAAAAATAAATGGTGTTGTAGATAATACTAATTTCTCAAATACTTATGAAGTTACTTACAGTGTGAAAACTAATAAAATAACAATTTATTCAAACTATGCCGATAGAAAGTTCGCTGTGTTAACTGATGAACAAATGAAACTAACATATGCAGATTATATATGGAATGGAGCTTTTGATGCTAATAACTTACAATCTGTTATTGAAGTTTTAGGAAATTATCAAATGGTAGTTTATCTGTTAAAACCCTCTAGGCCCCGTGCCGAAATTGGGTAGCTGTTCTGAGGTCCTTGTTGGTGTTGCTTCCCAAGTTCCATTGATCGCCATTTGGCTCAAGACACAATTGAGGTTCAAGATCTGATGTGTGACTGCATACATACGTGATCGGCATTGAGAGCGAAAACACTTCGCTTGCGCTGCATTTGTCAGGACCACTGTTGTAACTATCATTCCTTCTCCCTTACAACGTTTACACGGGTTCGGCTATAACGGCATCGTCCGTATACACCTTTCTACGTGGTTGGTATTACAGCTTGAGGGTTCGGTGCACAGCGTCCCACGGGACGTCACCTTGCCGTCTCTTGACAGGTTATCAGCCGTAACTACAAGCTCTACACTGGACTGGGAGACAGCTGGTTTATTGCGGGTACAGGGACAATAAAGGAACGATAACCTACACAGTACAATGGCGTCTTCGGCGAGCCCAAGTACTGCAACTTTTGGGAACAGCAGCTCAGAGGGATCCAATGGATTGATGGCTCTTCCTGCGGTGATGGATATGGTTGCAGATTCACAGGACGAACCTGGGAGCGGAGGTTCCGCGCTATTCAGCGACATATCTACTCCCACAAGATCATGGAAGCAGATCGATGTTCATCAGGAGTCGAAGAAAAGAGAATCCCCACCGAGAAGATCATCATCTTCGCCTGCGACACCACGGACGTCGCAGAAGGGCGTGAGATCGACGTCGAAGGGTGGGAGGTCAAAATCACCCACCAGTGCAGATTTTCGCGCTGTGATCAAAGAGAAGAATAAGATGGAGGTGGAGATCGGGGAATATCAAAAGACACTTGATGAAATGTCGGCAGCAATGGCGAATCTTAACCAAGAGGACTATGGAAGCACCATCCGGATCCAGGAGCTGGAAAGACGATGCGAGATTGCCAGCAAGCAGTCGGGACATCTAGTGAGTCACCACCAACACCACATGGCTGAGGCATGGCGCAAGTTTGAGGAAGAAGCCCAACAGATGCGCAAGGTGGAAATGAACGCATTTCAGTACGGGGAGAAGAAAGACATGGAGTCGAATATTATAATGCAACAGATGAGACAAGCTGAAGGAACTATCATGGAGCAGAAGCGGGAGATTGCATTGATGAAATCCTACATGGCAAGCGAGAAGTCGGCCGCGCAGGAATCAGCTATACGTGCAAATCAGATACACCGTGAGGCTTCACAACAGATATCAGTTTATCAGCAACAGATCAGAGGCATAGAATCTTCTACATCTATCGAGAAGTTCAACGAGGAGGAGATGGTCCAAAGTCTGAAATCACAGTTGGAGCATGCACTCGTCAAGCGCCCCGAGACGTACTCTTTGGAGGACTCCAGGGAACAGCTGATGGCGAGGCTGAATGACGTTACAGTATTTGCGGAACAGGAATCGAAGAGAGCAGATTGCTTGCTTCGCGAAAAAGAAGAGATCGTCAAACAGTATGAGTCCGACGTGTCGATGAAGGACCAGATGATTGCTGTCGAAGGTGGTCATCGTCAGGATGCGATCTTGGAGTTAGCCCAGGTCAAAGAAGAGAAACAAGAGGAACGGTGCACGATGGACGAGAAGTCGAAGGAGGCTGAGTACTGGAGATTGACAGCTAAGGGAATGTACGATGAGTACCTCGAGGAGATGCATGAGCTTCAGAGACAACTGAAGGAAAGAGAGGCGACGCTCAAGCAAGAAGAGAGTTTTGTACGCCAACTCGATGCTGACAACGAGGAACTACGTGCACACAAGAAGCTGGAGACACAGGAAGCCTCCAGCAGCAAAGATGGACATCGTGAACGAGCAGTAGTGAAACGCGCTGAGGGAGGAACCCAGGCTAATTCAAATAGGATAGACAAGAAGGTGGCTGGGTCAGTCCCGTCATCGTCTTCAAATCAAATCCCTAATTCGTCGCTGATGCCAGGTTCGATCCTCTTTCCGTCTTTCGGTGATCCAATGATCGATGTACACCTATCCCAGATGCAAGGGGTTGTTGGGCATGTCCCACAATCCACTACTACGACTGGTGGTGGTGATGGGGGGGGAAACAACGGTACTACGCCCCCATTGGATTACGGTGGATTCCCGCCCAATGGGAATGGGCAGGGAGCGGGTCGACGTCAGTTGAGCCTCGCTGGTGGCGGAGGAGGACCTCCGGATGATCCACCCGATGATGAGGATGAGGATGACGACGACGAAGGAGATGAAGAAGACGAGGAAGAAGAAGAGGAAGAAGACGATCGGACACGGAGGAGACGAAGGAGATCGAGAGATAACCGAGAGATCAAGAATGATCGACCGAGAATCTCGAGGAAAGAGGCCGAGAGAGTATCTATTCCGGCCTGGCCAAAGATCCATCAACTTGACACCTGGAAGATGCAACTGCTGATGAATGTTCTGAGCGCATGTGCAGATCCAGATACCGACGCATGGACGAAATGGCTGGAGCAGGCTCTTGGGTTGAACCCAGACCTGGATTTGCTTAGCGATTCAGGTGGCGACAGATTTGCTACGATAGATATTAAGATGGCCATGGGCATGCAGAACATGCTGAAACAAGCACCTGACGAAGCCAAGGACGTATACCTCGATGCTACACGACACTCTGAACTACGACATCAACAAGGGGTGATCGTGAAGGGACGAGAGTTGGTGGCATTAGTTATGCAATCATTCAGAACTTCCGATAGAACGGATCTTGTCTACCACATCGAGCATCTATTCAACCTTGACTTTCCTGGCGACAAGAACTTGGTCATGTTCAGGAACAAATGGTATGATTTGCTGCTGAAGATGAGGAGCGAGGACAGACCCAGTAAGCTGGCTCTCAGAGACATCCTTTACAGGAAGATCAAAGGGAGCAAGAAGATGGAGTTCGGCCTCAATGCCTACCATAGACTACCGGACAAGCATCCTCAGAAGACGTATGAATTCTTATTGGCGTTGATCGACTATCAGATCAAGGCAGATCGGGAAGACCTGATGCTCGACATGAAGGAGAAATCGGTCAAGTCGATGATGAAGTCAGGCGGGAAGGATGCGGCTCCAGCAACTGGCAAACAGGAGAACCAGGGTGGCAAGGGCAGAAAGGGGAAACCCGGTGGACCTGATGCCGCTCCTGTGCTCCCAAAAGCCAAGGCAAAGGGCCACGCTGGCAAGAACGGCAAGTCCGACGGTGCCAGCGACAGAGGCAAGAGTCCGGGCGGAAGCAAGGATAACCCCTGCTGGTACCACTTCAAATCGGCGAAGGGGTGCGTGAAAGGAAATGAATGCACTTTTTCCCACAGCAAGAAGACGGAGCATAAGTTGGAGAGCATGTCCAAGGGGAAAGGAAAGGGCAAATCCAAGTCCAGATCATCGTCACCAAAGAGAGATGATGGAGCATGCTTCGCGTTTCAGAAGGGGAAGTGCGATAAGGGAAGCGCTTGCAAGTATAGGCATGAGCTCATCAAGAACAATTCAGCTCCAGCAACGTCAAATGACAAGGCGCAAGCCAAGTCGAAGGCTGCCGCCAAAGCCGCAGCGCCTGCCATTGCGAGGAGGGCCATCGCAATGCCCGCGATAGTCCTGAAGCAATCGGCTCCTGCAGGGAAGGTAAGCTTCAAGAAGGACGTTGATCAGGTCGAACCGGACGAAGCCGAGACTGTCTACCACGAGCACGATGACGACGCGATGAGCGAATCATCGAGATGGTCTGGCGAGTCCGAGATCCCCGAGAAAATGGTGTGGTTCAAGGAAGTGCTCGACGTCGACGAGAATGGGGAGATCACCTACCTCGAAGACGAGAGAAGGCAATGGGAACGAAAAGGAGAATGGTACGGTTATGAGGACAATGAGAATGAGCCTTATCAGTACGTGTACGTCGACGAGAAGAAGTTCAAAAGCAGTGATCATCGTGAATTATCAGCCTATCAAGTCCAACGATCATTGATACGTGCGAAGATACTGAGAGAAGTGGTGGATGATATATATAAGAAGCACTACTTCCCGGTGACCAAGGAGAGCAGCATAATGTTCGAGTATGATCGGAACAAGGACGAGATCAAGGAATCGGCTGTCGACTGGAAGAAACAGCATGGTATGCCGAAGAACGTTTTCGCCATGTCAACGTGCATCAGCAAACGGGTGAAATGGTTGATGGACACCGGATGTGGTCATGATCTCATCGGAAGAGCCAAGGCGAAGAGCCTGGGTGTCGACATCGTGAAAGATGACGACGAGATCGTGTTCCAGACCGCGAATGGTTCCACTTCCACATCTGATGTGGCCAAGATAGTCGTGGACGAGTTGGACGAGACTGTCGAGCCGCATGTATTGGATGAGACACCCACGGTATTGTCAGTGGGGAGGAGATGCATGAAGATGGGTTATGCATTTCACTGGATGCCTGGTAAACTACCTTTCATGGTTACGCCAAAGCAGGGATTCGTGCACTTGCAGGTCAAGGACGACATCCCGTACCTAGTGAGTGATGGTAAGCTTCGGAGTAACAGGCATCGCCCTACGATAGACGACCTCAAGGAGCACTTTTCGGAAGTATTGGCGATGGTAACGAACGACGAGGCAGATCAGGGAGGTGACGATGAGAACGACGTCACACCCGCCGCTGTCGGTGAGTCCGCAGAGGCCGAGGGCGAACACCACGACGGGGCATTCGACTTCGGGCCACCCGGAGGAGCCGGTCCGGTACGTCCGCCTCCCGTGGCTGAGGAAATACCTGTAGATGTTGGGTCAGTCCCGCATCGACATGGTGATGCCGAAGCTCACGAGGAAGAGGTTGATGAAGATGATCCAGATGCCGGAATCGAAGTAGACGTGTACGAAGGATCATCAATAAAGAGGAAAGTGGGAGTCCTCAAGAAGGACGCCAACTCCATAGCTCATTTGCTTACACACAGATACCGAAATCCCTTCTGCGAATCATGCGTCAAGGCAAAGATGAGACACTTCAGATCACGAACGGGAGCATTCAAAAGAGAAGTGAAGACGTTCGGTGACCTGGTGACGTTCGACTTTGTGACGGCATCAGGAGATCATGAAGTGGAAGGCAGGTATGCGCTCATCATCCGGGACATATATACCGGAATTATCATGGCTTATCCCACCGCGAGAAGAGACACTGACTCAGTCGTCAGGGCTATCAAGCACTTCTGCGGGAGGAGGAAAATCAAGCAGGTATATTCGGATGACGGCCCGGAACTGATCAATGCGTGCGTGGAGCTGAAGCTGAACCACGACCTATCGCTGCCTGGACGGCCGCAGAACAATTCCCTTGCTGAAAGAACAAATCAATTCATCATTGACCAGACTTCGGCTTGTCTAGTACATGCCGGTCTACCCACGTGTTATTGGGTGCAGGCCATCACCACTCTGTGCCATCTCATGAACATCGAAGAGGTGAACGGATCGAGTGCATGGATGAGGCTGCATGGCGAGGAGTTCAAGGGCGAGAAGATACCTTTTGGTGCGCTAGTGGACTTCAAGCCGAGTGAAGCACGAGGGGGAAAGAGGGAGAAGTTCGAGCCGAGAGGGGAAACTGGTATATTTGCTGGATATGTGTTGAGCACCGGTATGCATTGGGCAAACAAGTATCGTGCTTGGGCACTTACTGCATTTGCGGGTGCAGAGCTGAACATCAAGAAGGCAAAGGTTCCACCTCGGTTGAGAATGCCACATCAGACGGAGAGGATGATTCTGAAATCTCCTCTGACATTCCCAATACAACAGAAGTACAAGGTTGCCAACGAGACTTTGGAAGGAATAGAGATGTCTATCGATGCAATCGGTCTGGATGCACGTGACCGCCTGATCGAGGATGAGGACTACGAGCCTGAATTGCTGCAGAGTGACGAGAAGCGACTGCTTGACGATGAAGTCGATCAGATCGCTGGTCTACTGCTCGACGATGGCCCGGAGGTAATCGCCGGAGATCGGGGGGATCATGCAGGAGAAGAAGATGCTAGACCGAGCTCCTCAAAAGGGAAAGGAGATGGACACTCTAAGGGCGATGAGAAGGTTGCGAAGTCCGACCTTCCACACGTGTCAGTTGGGCTACCCGGGGATGGTATCACGTACGTCAACGACGATGGCAAGGAGGTTAAGATCGACAAGGCCGGGAGACCGTATCCTGTCGGGAAGGACGGATTCAGGCTAATGAAGACATCGAGACCTCCAGAGTTCACTCCTGAAGAATGGAAGATGATGAGTAAATATTACACCAAGGAAGAGAAGGCCGAGGTGAAGGGCGGTGGCAAAAGGAAAGAGGAAGATCCCAAGAGTAAAGAGTCTGATATTTCCGCGCCGGCAGAGGCACGGACATTACAGATGCCCGGTGGTAAGAGAATTCGAGCGATGCTTCGGAACCGCTGGGGTGGAGTAGAATGGCAGTACAATTGGGGATTGCGGAAGAACATATCAAAGATCAAGAACCCAATGGATGGGAAGCACTTGGCTGAGCTTGAATGGGTCAGGATTGTTGTTAATCCTGTCGACGGGGTGGTTGTTCTCATGGATTCCAAACAGTCCCAAGACGTCATGAGACGAAACGTTCAGCTTGAGAAAGAATTTGAGTGTCTGGTAGTAATTTATGCCTGGAAGTTCAAGTCTGAGGAGCGATCAAAGTCGACTCCAAACTGGACGAAGGCGGTTGCATCAGTCATGGAGAGTCATAAAGACGAAGCTGAGACAGCATCGGGGACGGATCCATCGGTCGACGAATCGACGGACCTCACCTGGTATGAATGGGAGGAGTCTGCTGAGATAGTTTCTGGAAAAGTGCCACTCGCGATGCCAGCGATAGGCGAGGACGGTGAAGCCAAGAAGTACCCATCGATGCCGTGCGTGACTTCTGAGCGAATACAGCACAGAGAGAAAGCTGTGAAAGTTGTACGATTCTTCGACGCTTTAGTATCCAGGCCGGTAGGCCGGAAAGAGATGTTGACCAACCCTGATGCATTGGCATCAATGAAGAAAGAGTGGTCGGGATTAATCGACCAGGGGGTCTTCGATCTTGGCGCGGTGCGTGAATATGACGCTGTAGCCAGAGAAGCAAAAGCGAAGGGGGAGGAAATACACATGGCTCGCGCACATGGCATTTGCGTTGAAAAGCACTCACAGTTGCCTGTTGGTGATCCTAAGAGGAAGTTCAAGGGTAGAGGCGTGTTGCTGGGGAACCAAGTGAAGAACCAAAGCTTTGAGGCTGCGATGTTTCAAGATTTGGGGAACTCCCCTGCTTCATTTGAAGCCTCGCGTTGGGCGGATTTTCTGGGTTGTCATGATGGCTGGGATGTGCAGATGGCCGACGCTGTTCAGGCGTATATACAGGCCACCTTGAGAGGCACGCCGTGTTGGATTGAATTGCCACCGGAGGCCGTGCCAAGTGAATGCAAATGGGATAAGTACAGAAGACCAGTCGTCCCGTTGAGGAAGGCGCTGTACGGACACCCAGATGCGGGAACATTTTGGGAGCAGCACTGCGATGAGTCGGTGCGTGCCGTTGGTTTTGAGCCCATCGGCGAAGAATGGCCTTCAGTGTACATTCATGAAAAGCTCCAGCTTGTTCTGGTTGTGTATGTCGACGACTTCAAAATGGCAGGGCCGCAGAAGAACCTTGCCCAAGGGTGGAGCATGTTGCGTACACGTTTGAAGATTGAGCCCGAGACTGGACTTGACATGTACCTTGGTTGCAATCAAAGCAAGGGAAACGTCACTCTCGGGAACGGACACCGAGTAACAACGGTGACCTATGACATGGAACAGTTCCTACGTTCCTGTGTCGACCGCTATCTTGAAGTGGCGGGCGACGTGAAGTTGAATAAGGTTGTCACCCCTGAGTTGCATGAAGAAACAAAGAATCACGTCTCACGGAAGCCTGCCAGAGAGGGGCCGTCAGTCGTGTGCAATTGGTGTAACAATCTTGTGCCCACCGACGGTTCTGCCACAGTGCCGGACCAACGGGGAGGGACTCCTGAGTTGGCCATGAAGGAGCCCGTGCGTGGACACCTTGCTCCGCATGCCGCTAGCGTACTGATGAAGTTGCTGTACGGTGCGCGGATTGCTCGCTTCGATTTGTTGCGGCAAGTGAATCGCCTAGCACGGAACGTGCATAGGTGGACTGACTCCGATGATCGGGGTTTGCATCACTTGATGTGCTATGTGCATCATACTAAACATTGGCGCATGGTCGGTTGGGTTGGAGACCCTATGGACGATGTGCACTTGGCCTTGTATGCGGACGCTGACTTTGCGGGATGCATTGACTCGCTGCGTTCCACCTCCGGTGGACACTTGAATATACAAGGGCCTAATACCCGGTTTCCGTTGTCTGGCAGCTCTAAAAGACAGGGTTGTGTGAGTCACTCCACTCCCGAGGCCGAGATTGTTGCGGCCGATGTTGCCATGAGATCGATGGGTATGCCCGCTCTCAAGTTGGTAGAGCGGATCCTCAAGAAGTCTCCGAACTTTGTGTTCTATGACCATAACAAGGCTATGATCGGTGTCGTGCGATCGGGGAGAAACCCCACGATGCGCCACCTTGAGAGAAGCCATGGTGTTAGCATTTCGTGGATGCATGAGATGTTCACACGTGATTACATGTACTTGGCGTATGAGGTCACCGACAGAATGGCGGCCGACATTACACCAAGGCGTTCAATGATGGGCGCAAATGGAAACATGCATGTTTGCAGATTGGTCTACTTGACCCGAGCTTGCTGTCTGACCCGGATACCCTCAAGGCGCTCACACCCACGTGTGATCCCATAAAGGGGACCATGCAGACCGCTTCGGGGACAGTTGACGGAGTTCCAACATTTCCGTACACACACATACCGATCATGCCCCCGGACCTATGGTGGTCTGGATTAACATCTAAAGAGGGATTGCATGAGCATGAAGGACATGATCCGGTTGTTGTTGCCAAGGGACCCAGATTGATGCGTGTGAAACCTCCACTCGCGGTTATGACACCGTTTGGGAGCAAGTGGCTTCGTTCCACTTGGTTTCTGAAGAATGGGTCATGGCTCAAAGTTGAGGATAGAGTTGATCCGGGGCTACAATGTGTGCGGATTGATGGTTGGGTTGAACGCGCAGTTTGGCAGTTTCATCCCGTACCGGTCGCTGCACCGGCGCGGGAACGGTCTCCACGGCCACGACCAATTCACGTCGGGTCCGGGGATGTTGACATGCAGTCCGTGCTGGCCGCATTTGTTGAAGAACTGTCGAACGAGCCATAGAGTTGAAGTGTGTTAACGACCTTGCTTTGGAAACGTTGCTCCGATTGAAATTGCTCATGCGTTGTCTGCATATCAATCACGAGCAGCTTGTCCCTGGTCGTTGTTTTGTTCCGTATCGCATTGCGGTGAAGCACAAACCACAGTTAGCGCCGGGTATTGAACTCGCGATGGTCAAACATGACGGTGGTGTGCTTCGCGCTCCTGTTCATGTCTCGCTTCCTGGTATGAGAACTCGCACAGTCGTCACTCTTTACAGTGTTGACTTGGCTCGGCCTATCGTGCTGATGGCATGTTCCGAACCACGTAACTGGTTCACTGCTCTTGCCCGCCATGACGGGCCGCAGGTTGTCACCATAACTCTGGTTGATGACTTACTGAGCGAGTACGGGGGGAGAATCGCCAGACATGTGCTTACCAAACCTTCCGATTTGTTGTTCTTCGCCGGGCCTTGCACGGGGGGATCATCATGGGCACGCCTCAACAAGACTCGCGGAATTGACACCGCAGAGAAAATCGAGGCCAAACAAAGAGAATTTTGGAGATTGTTTGAACGGTTCGTTGAAATTAAACGACATGCCATGACAAAACGAGCTGCGATTTTGTTTGAGTTGCCTGGAAGTTGTGATTATTGGAAAGATGAGAGACTGCATGAGGTTGTGCATGATGGGACTAGTCACGAGTTTGATGGGTGTCGCTATGGCTTGAAACAAAGATATGCAAAGAAACCCATGCCAATCAAGAAACCATGGAGAGTTGTCTCATGGAACTTTGAACTTGGTGGCTCGTTGTCTAAGAAATGCAATGGAAACCATGAGCATGGACCTTGTGCTGGTCGTGAAACCAAAGAAACCCAGTTGTACACGTCAATAATTGTGGGTGTGATCCTTCGCCGTTTTCGTGCTCGAGCAAGGTGCCTCAAACCGGCACCGTTGAAACTCGCTCTTGCTTGCATTACGCGAAGGAGATCGCGGAAGCACCAAGCTACTGCGAGCGAAATCTGCACCACCCCAACTGCACAACCGAGGTGCTGGGTCAGTCCCGAACCTCTGGTGCATACGGGGAGCTGGGTCAGTCCCGAACCCCAAGCTTCAAGGAGGAGCTGGACGAGTTCGTCGCCTCAATCTGAAGCTGGGATCGTATTGGGACAATTCCGTGGCTTCATTTGCAGCTGCTTATTTTGGATTTTCCTGGGTCTGGAGAATATCATCAAGATGACCGCCAATCCGACTGTCGTCAATGCGAATGAGTTCTTCTGCGTGCCTGTTGGGAAATCTAGGCAAGCAGCAATCTTCTTGGGAAATTTGGTGAAGAACGCCATCGAGGAAGGCAAGAGGATACCCAAGAGGATGGAGATGAGCAGCGACCTGGGTATGTGCGTGAAGTGGATCGAGGACATCGGCGTCCCCGCTATTTATGCATACTCAGCGTACTATTCTGCCAAGGGCCGCGGGATGATGAAAGGAGAAGGGCAGTCTATGAGGGTTGCCTTAGAGTTCATCAGCAAAGTTTTCGGACAGCTTTCTGCCGACGAATGTATGCTTGGATGGAGGGAATTCTGCAGCAGGGGAAAGAAGATCGTGTCGGCGCTGAACCAACTTTGCGGTGAGGCAACGATGCTAGCGAAGAACCCCGAGTTGCTCGACGTAACCAAGTACTGCATAGAAGGGGCGGATATGTTGAGGTCAATCGCGAACATCTGGGATCTCGCATTAGGCGTGGCCGAGGACAACGATGACCGGTCGTTCAAAGCTGCATTCCACCAGGACACCCCGGTTGGGGAGGTATACAAAGAATTCATCAGCGACGAGTCATCCAGGGCATCGTCATCGAGAAGGTGGAGGAGCTCCGAGGAGTTCCAGACGACTGCAGAGTTTGAGAGGCACGATCGGAGAATTGCAAAGTACAGAGATCGAAACTGGGGGAAGGTGTTCACGTTGAGCGTGATCAAGGCTCCCAAGATCGACTCCTACGGTCGTGGTTCCAAGGACGACTACCAGAAGAATTGGGACCTTGGGTTGGTCTACCAGAATGAGCTGCTGGCATCGATGAAGAACCTCGCATATGCACTGAGGAGGGATGAGAATGCCAGCCAGAACAACCTATTGCGCTGGATGATCTGTGGGTCAACCCCCAGTGACATCTCTGACGCGTGCATCGGAGCGGTCAATTCGCTCATGTGCGTCTCTTTCATCATGAGGAGATTGCAGCCATTGCTCGGTGAGACGGACTCCAAAGATCAGTCGTATACAGCTTATTTCCGTCCAGACAAAAGGGAGCTGAACGATCTCTACAGGGAGATCGAGTACGCCAGGGATTTCCTGTGGTGCATCGATATGATCTATGAGTCGAAGCTGCCTGCGATGAACATCAACTCCATCAGTTTGGCACCGCACGCGGCTGACAGGGCCGCTGAGAACCAAGATCGGCGCAAGTGGGTAAGCTGGATGAAGGAGATCGAGAAGAAGGCCGATAAGGACGTCATGATCGAATTCTTCCAGAATAAATACTGCACGATTCATGAAATCGAGAGGGAACTGGAGAAGTACCCCGAGGATTTCGTGGTTGGGGAAGAGCCGACATGGTGGGTGATGGGCTCCTCGAAGACGGAGCCGCCGCGGAAGACGGAGCGACAGCAGAAGTCGGCATCAAGCTCCGGACAAAGGAGTCAAACCGCTGGTGGGTCAGTCCCCCAGCAGGGAGCTCCAAGTGGGGGGTCGCAAGCCAGCGATGCTGTCAAGATCGACAACGAGATCATCGACTCCATTTTCCGAATGAATTCTGGTGGTGACGACGACAGATGGGTAATCATCAACCCAACTGCTGGACATGATACCTACACCTCTTTCGGGGGATTACTTTGGGCGGCGCGACTGTCAATGTGAAGTTCAACATAGACAACAATACAGGGTACCCAATCATACAAACTGTATTTGGGCCGTGCCTTGCAGAGGGCAAGAACGCTACATATTGGGAGTGTATGCTGAGATGCCTGACCTCTTCGCTACTGCACTTCGAGGAGAAGACCAGCGCGGAGAAGATTATTCTTTCCTATGTTGGGAAGGGAAATGCGGCATGGCTACAGCTATATGCTTTCTGTGTGCCCAAACGGGATGCCTGATTACTGGACGCCTTCCGCGCGCCAAAGCCATCAACGCGTTGATTCAGGCGGAGAAGAACCCGGACAACGCACCTGGACAGTTGATCCGGATTATCAAGAGGCAGAAGAGGAGCCCCATCGGCGAGGCGACGATTCGCGACATGATGATCCACAAGAAGAGCTTCTTGGTCCTGGATTGGCCCCTGAGGGCCGTCAACTCGAAAGGGAGCACGAAGACCTTCCAGATGATGGTCAACGAAGAGGGATGGACAAACATCGAGGAGAGATCATACTATGGGTCGAGTGAGCAAGTCTCCTCACCCAACGACACGTTGAATATCATCTCCCGATTGCAGAAGCTGGATAAGCTCATCGCTGAACGACGGAGGCGAGACATGGATGACTCACCAATGTCGGTGCACATTTGGATGTCGCTATAGGATTGGGTGTGCATGAGAGGATGCGGATGGCAGGTGACCGCCAACCCCATCATCGACTCCCTGCAGAAGGCGATATCTGACCTCGTCAACACATGCAAGGGCCTGGTCATGGTGTGCGTGAATCGCGATGTTGCTTTCCATGGTGGAAGAGGGGACTTGGGGACGATCGCCAATAAGGTTAGCGAGATCTGCAAGGCGGCAGGCGCGCTGGTGACCGAGAACGATCGCCTGTGGCGCGTGATCCATGCGCTCACAGGAAAGAACTACAAGATCCCTGGGAGCTCGAACTTGCAACACTTCCTCTTGAAGCGACTGCTGATTGAGAAATCCATCGATGCGGTCGCACCAAGCAACGCGTTTGTGCGTGAGCTGGAGGAGACGTGCATAAACGAGCCCGACCTTCGGTTCAACGTCCCGAAGAACATGGAGGAATCGAAGGTGAAGTTCGAGTACAAGCCGACCTTCACTGCACAGTCGAAGAGGAAACAAGAGCAGCAAGATGAAGGACACGGCGAGCAGGATGCTTTTGGGAAAGCCGATGTCGGTGATCCACGTCTTCGATGGTATACGGTCACGGAGCTAAGCAAGTTTATCTGCGAACTTTGCGCTAAAGAGATGCAGATGAGCAAGTCGAAGGTGCTCGGGCCGAATTCGAAGTACAATCCCTCTTCTTGCGTGAACTGTTGCGCGAACTGGAACGCGGACACGAACGGTATTGCAATGTCTATCGAGGGGAAGAAAATGTACACGCGCCTCTTCGCGGAACGCGTGGTGGCAATCCCCGACCTTCAAAACCTCATGGTGGACGTCAACAATATCCAGGCCATGATCACGATCATACGGGAGCTCGTGTATTCAAGGCTGAAGAAGGAGCTTTCTCACGTGGGATTCGTGAGCATGACTGTGGATCAAGCAGCGCATTTCTACAACAACGGTCACGGGAAGCAATTGTGCGCATCCCGGGATGTGATCGTGTGCAAGAATTCCGAGGGAGTCGAGGAGAGGATGTCCATCTTCGTGATAGGCAAGGATCTTGGCAATGTGGCATATTCGTCCTGGATCAAGAGTGTGATCGAC
>CAUJNA010000330.1:70000-193802 GCA_963377175.1 Effrenium voratum | reverse complement strand
TTGGGATCGTCTGACACGGCACAACGGGGATCTTTGGGCGCGTTAGAGTCTTGGCAGGCTTTGGGTGTTTCATTCTGCACACTTTCGCGGGCGTGTCCATGCACGGGACTATGCGCGAACATATACATGTTCGACTCGGAGGCTTTTGAAGTTGCGCGTTGCCTAACTAGCTTGGCGGGCTTATTCTTTTTTGATCGAGCTTCGGCGCTAGATCAGCTGGCGTGACCAGGAATGGGATTTGTGCAACGGGCTGCGTCAGCGGGTTTGGAAGGGTCAGGCGGTTCGACGGTGATGCATTGACGCTTAGAGTCTTATGCGCGTTGGGGCGCTACTAGTTCTGCGCTCTGTAGGCACAACACACGCCCGCTTGCAGGTTGCGCGGCGCAGGTTCAGAGCTTTGCCTCGCTTTGCACGGTCCAAAGAGGAAGCGTGGCGCCCCGTTGCTTGCCCATAAAGCAACCTGTCGGCAAATCGCGGTGCTGCGCAACATAGGAGCGTAGGCGCAAGCGCGCTCGCCAGAGTTTGCCGGTGGCAGTTGAAGCGTGGGTGTTGTAGAATGTTGGAAGCGCTGTGGCGTTCCATGTTGTATTTTTGTGTTGTTGGAGTATACGTGCAGGGCCACGCGGGACATACATACATAGAGACAGATAGAGAGACACAAAGAAACAAACTAACAAATAAACAAACAAACAAACAAAGAAACATACATACACACGTACATACATACATACATACATACATACATACATACATACATACATACATACATACATACATAGAGACATACATACATACATACATACATACATACATACATACATACATACAGATATACATACATACATATTAGGTGACATCTTTCCCAAGACCGAGAGTTTGTCACGAGTCATTAGATGACATGTTATTGGTATGTTTTTACCGTTGTGAGACAGCACGATGGACCTCAGATGCACTGGGAAGATGTGCTATCTCAAGCAACGAACTGCGACCAGGTCATCACACATGAGAAGAATGCACACATACATACATACATACATACATTACATTACATTACATCACATTACATTGCATTACATTACAGACATACATACACTACATACATACATACATGCACACAGTGATGTTTGGTTCAAGTCTTACGGACCCGTCGCGGCCTCGGATGAGCGTGGTCGGGTCCCCACGTCGATCGCCGCCGTGTCGAAGGAGAAAGAGTCTCTTCGGCCCGAGGTGGATTCATCATCGACTCAGGTCGCGGGCGTCCTATTTTCCTTGGCGAACGCTTAGGTCGCGTGACCAGGAATCGGATTTGCGTAACGGGTTGCGTCAGCGGGTTGGGAAGGGTCAGGCGGCTCGACGGTGGCGCATTGACGCTTAGAGTCTTGTGCGCGTCGGCGCGCTACTAGTTCTGCGCTCTTGTGTGGGCAAAACACACGCAGGGCGATGTGCGAAGATACCACGTGCAGGTTGCGCGGCATCGCTGTGCACGGTCCAAAGAGGAAGCGTTGGCGCCCTAGAGTCTTGGAAGGCTTTGGGTTTTGGCTTTCTGCACATCTGTGCGGGCGCGGTAATACATTGGGTTATGCGCAGATGCGTGCTGCCTCCAGGACCCTTGTTTGCCCATAAAGCAACCTGTCGGCAAAGTGTGGTGCTGCAGAACACGGGATCGTAGCCGCCCGTGAGCTTGCGCCAGCGTGCATGCCAGAGTTTGCCGGTGGCGGTGGAAGTGTCGGTGCTGTGGGGTCTTGGAAGCGTTGTGGCGTTCCATGTTGTATTCTTGTGTAGTTGGAATTTACACGTAGGGCCGCGTAAAAATATAGTGCGCGCGCGTGTGTCAACGCATATATGTTTGCCCTGCGTTTGCTTGGCTGTGGGTCGTAATGCTTTCGGCGATGCTTTGGTGGCCGATAGCGCTTCATCGGCCGCGGAAGCGACAACTGCCAGTTAGGTGTTTTGTTACTAATGGCGAGGCAACCAATTTTTGGAGTCTTGGAAGTTTTGGGGCGTGCAGCTTTTTTCGCTGGTTGCCTTCTCGTTGGAGGTCTGGTGCTCGCTTATCTGCCGGTATTCTAGGGCTTGAATCTAGCTGCCCGTCATGCCCTTCAACATGTCACAATGTCAAAGCCTGGCCTAGATGAGGCGCCAACACCCCTTGCCCCATCTATGTGATATCAGTGGTTTTGCCACAGCCCTGCGGCTCATATTCCGTGTGGCTTTGGCTTTCCCGAACGCCGCACCGGAGAATCAAGAATGCGCCCATCCAGCTGAACATCCTCTGCATCACTACTTGTTCCTTGATAACTATCATCATCGCATCCTTTGCATTGCCAAGGATGTCTAACGTCCCTTTTGATTTCTATATATAGGCAGATATGAGATGATGCTAGGTGATGATCAGATGATGATAAAGATGATGACAAGGATGATAACTATCATCGTAGCATCCTTAGCATCACTAACGGCTGTGATGATAACGATCATCGCCGCACCCTCTGCATCACCAATGCTGCCTGATAAGAGATGACGACGACCATGATGATAATGGCACGGGCCTGATGATCGTTATCATCCGCATCATGGCAACTATCATCACAACATCCTCTGCATCACTACTTGTTCCTTGATAACCATCATCATCGCATCCTTTGCATTGCCAAGGATGTCTAACGTCCCTTTTGATTTCCATATATAGTAAGATATGAGATGATGCTAGGTGATGATCAGATGATGATAAAGATGATGACAAGGGTGATAACTATCATCGTAGGATCCTTAGCATCACTAGCGGCTGTGATGCGAACGATCATCGCAGCATCCTCTGCATCACCAATGCTGCCTGAGATGACGACGACCATGATGAGAATGGGGGCGTGATGACCGTTATCATCCGCGTCATGAAAACTATCATCACAACATCCTCTGCATCACTACTTGTTCCTTGATAACTATCATCATCGCATCCTTTGCATTGCCAAGGATGTCTAACGTCCCTTTTGATTTCTATATAACGGGACACTTGAAACGTATATAAAAAATATAAGCACGATGACGAAGAAGATGATTAATGATAAGCGTCGTGATGATGCTGATGATGATGATGATGATGATGAACTTACATGGTAATCATCATGACGCATCCTCAGCATCACCAGCAGTCATCATGATAATCATGTCCACGCATCTTCTGCATCTCAAATCGGGTCTAACGGGACACTTGAAACGCATATAAAAAAGATAAGGACGACGACGAACAAGATGATGATGATGAGCACCGTGATGATGATGCTGATTATGATGATGATGAACTGACATGATAATCATCATGACGCATCCTCAGCATCACCAGCAGTCATCATGATAATCATGTCCACGCATCTTCTGCATCTCAAATCGGGTCTAACGGGACACTTGAAACGTATATAAAAAAATATGATGATGATGAACTGACATGATAATCACCATGACGCATCCTCCGCATCACCAGCAGTCATCATGATAATCATGTCCACGCATCTTCTGCATCTCAAATCGGGTCTAACGGGACACTTGAAACGTATATAAAAAAAGATAAGGACGATGACGAAGAAGCTGATGATGATGAGCACCGTGATGATGATGATGATGATGATGATGATGATGAACTGATATGATAATCATCATGACGCATCCTCAGCATCACCAGCAGTCATCATGATAATCATGTCCGCGCATCTTCTGCATCTCAATTCGGGTCTAACGGGACACTTGAAACGTATATTAAAAAAGATAAGGACAATGACGAAGAAGATGATGACGATAAGCACCGTGATGATGCTGATGATGATGATGATGAACTGACATGATAATCATCATGACGCATCCTCAGCATCACCAGCAGTCATCATGATAATCATGTCCACGCATCTTCTGCATCTCAATCGGGTCTAACGGGACACTTGAAACGTATATAAAAAGAAGATAAGGACGATGACGAAGAAGATGATGATGATGAGCACCGTGATGCTGATGATGATGATGATGATGAACTGACATGATAATCATCATGACGCATCCTCAGCATCACCAGCAGTCATCATGATAATCATGTCCACGCATCTGCTGCATCTCAAATCGGGTCTAACGGGACACTTGAATCGTAGATAAAAAGAGATAAGGACGATGACGAAGAAGATGATGATGATGAGCGCCGTGATGGTGCTGATGATGATGATGATGATCTGACATGATAATCATCATGACGCATCCTCAGCATCACCAGCAGTCATCATGATAATCATGTCCACGCATCTTCTGCATCTCAAATCGGGTCTACCGGGACACTTGAAACGTATATAAAAAATGACAAGGACGATGACGAAGAAGATGATGATGATGAGCACCGTGATGATGATGCTGATGACGATGATGATGAACTGACACGATAATCATCATGACGCATCCTCAGCATCACCAGCAGTCATCATGATAATCATGTCCACGCATCTTCTGCATCTCAAATCGGGTCTAACGGGACACTTGAAACGTATATAAAAAATATAAGGACGATGACGAAGAAGATGATGATGACGAACACCAACTGACATGATAATCTTCATGACGCATCCTCAGCATCACCAGCAGTCATCATGATAATCATGTCCGAGCATCTTCTGCATCTCAAATCGGGTCTAACGGGACACTTGAAACGTATATTAAAAAAAGATAAGGGCAATGACGAAGAAGATGATGATGATAAGCACCGTGATGATGCTGATGATGATGATGATGATGAACTGACATGATAATCATCATGACGCATCCTCAGCATCACCAGCAGTCATCATGATAATCATGTCCACGCATCTTCTGCATCTTCTATCGGGGTCTAAACCGGGACACTTGAAAACGTATATACCAAGATTAAGGACGAAGACGAAGACGATGATGATTGATGAGCACCGTGATGATGATGCTGATGATGATGATGAACTGACATGATAATCATCATGACGCATCCTCAGCATCACCAGCAGTCATCATGATAATCATGTCCACGCATCTTCTGCATCTCAAATCGGGTCTAACGGGACACTTGAAACGTATATAAAAAAAGATAAGGACGATGACGAAGAAGATGATGATGATGAGCACCGTGATGATGATGATGATGATGATGATGAACTGACATGATAATCATCATGACGCATCCTCAGCATCACCAGCAGTCATCATGATAATCATGTCCGCGCATCTTCTGCGTCTCAAATCGGGTCTAACCGTATATATAAAAGATAAGGACGATGACGAAGAAGATGATGATGATAAGCACCGTGATGATGCTGATGATGATGATGATGACCCCCATTCTCATCATGTTCGTCGTCATCTCTTATCAGGCAGCATTGGTGATGCAGAGGATGCTGCGATGATCGTTATCACCACAGCCGTTAGTGATGCTAAGGATGCTACGATGATAGTTATCATCCTTGTCATCATCTTTCTCATCATCTGATCATCACCTAGCATCATCTTATATCATGACAAGGATGATAACTGTCATCGTAGCATCCTTAGCATCACTAACGGCTGTGATGATAACGATCATCGCAGCATCCTTTGCATCACCAATGCTGCCTAATGAGAGATGACGACGACCATGATGAGAATGGGGGCGTGAGGATCGTTATCATCCGCGTCATGACAACTATCATCACAACATCCTCTGCATCAGTACTTGTTCCTTGATAACTATCATCATCGCATCCTTTGCGTTGCCAAGGATGTCTAACGTCCCTTTTGATTTCTATATATAGTAAGATATGAGATGATGCTAGGTGATGGTCAGATGATGATAAAGATGATGACAAGGGTGATAACTATCATCGTAGCATCCTTAGCATCACTAACGGCTGTGCTGATAACGATCCTCGCAGCATCCTCTGCATCACCAATGCTGCCTGATAAGAGATGACGACGACCATGATGATAATGGGGGCGTGATGATCTTATCATCCGCATCATGACAACTATCATCACAACATCCTCTGCATCACTACTTGTTCCTTGATAACCATCATCATCGCATCCTTTGCATTGCCAAGGATGTCTAACGTCCCTTTTGATTTCTATATATAGTAAGATATGAGATGATGCTAGGTGATGATCAGATGATGATAAAGATGATGACAAGGGTGAGAACTATCATCGTAGGATCCTTAGCATCACTAACGGCTGTGATGCTAACGATCATCGCAGCATCCTCTGCATCACCAATGCTGCCTGATAAGAGATGACGACAACCATGATGATAATGATGATAAGGATAAGAGAATAAGAAAGAGATGATGATAAGGATGATGATGATCACGATGACCGTGACGATAACATTTATCGTAGCTGCAGCTGCTGATGCTGATGAGGATGAAACTTTGGATATACTTATGCGCCAACTACCCTTCCCGTGCGCCTCCCCTTTTTAGAGAAAGGGTCGGCGGATTTTTAGGTGGAGAAGACAAGAGCGTATTTGAACTATTCAAACGTGACAAGAAGACATCCACACCATCAGAACAATCAAGGGAACAGGAAGAAGAACATCCAAGGGCATCATTCTGGTCAAGACGACAGGTAGAAGCAAGAAGCAGAAGCCACTCACCAGAAGAAAGAGCAAGAGGTAATCAAATGAACAGAAGACAATTAGAAACAAGAAGCAGGAGCAACTCACCCCAAGAAATAGCTAGAGGTAGTGAATGGACGAGGGAACAAATGGAAACAAGAAGCAGGAGTAGAAGCCCAGAAAGCACAAATACAAAAAGTAGCCGAGGCAAGAAGAAAAAATAAAAACTACTTAAAGACAAAACGCCCTAATATAGTAAAATGACAGGAATTTTTATTAACGGTAATAGTAAACAGAGAATAACGAATGACGAATTTGATATGATGGTTGAACTGATGAAAGCAGAAAACGACTTAGTCTTACAGATGATAAGCGAACAGAACCAGACTTCGAGCGATGGCAATGAGCAACCCGTGAGATGGAGGGACGACCAGAAGAACTACCACCAGAATTACTACAACAAAAACCTAAAACAGTCTTACACTTGTGAGGACTGCGGAAGGACGATATCAAGCAAATCAAATTTATCTAAACACAAGAAATCTAAAATTTGTTCGCAAGCTTCGCGACAATGCGCATTATGAAAAAAATAATAATCATTCATCTTATTAAAAACACTTAATGAGATTAATGCGTTCATTCTCAACCCGAAACCCATTTTCTCCAACAGTCAACCCCAGCCCGAAAAACTACTTAAAGAGAAAATACCTTATATTATATAGAGTATAGTATTATGGTTACCATGTCAGAAAATAAAATCATAGATTTCATTTTAAACAGCCAACAAGGCGAACTAATACAAAAAGAAGGGAGGCAAACACAAAAACTCAAAATAGGTGATAAGACCTACAGATATGATAAGAACAAACCAGTTTCAAACGTATTGAACACGAAACTAAAGGAAGTGGCAAGGAGTGACGGATATAGAAAGCATGGCCTTTTAATGAAAGGTGCTAATTATCTAAAACTAACGAGAGGTAGACCCTTACAGGATTATGTCAAGCGATTCAAGTCCAAAATCACAGACGAGCAACAAGCGTTCAAGGGATACGCCAACACCTACTCGGTAAGTGATATAAGATTAAAGGGGTTGAAAGGTTTATCCTACTTAAAATACCAGAAGCAACGACTGACCGAATTCCTGAACAGAAACCCGAACTTGAAAATAATCGTGGAAACTGATTTATCATTCAAAAACCCCGACAATGAACTTATTCAAAGGAGGTTAAGAAGCAGAAGATACAATATTCATAATACCGATGAGTTGAACAACGTCTTAAACAACATTGGTCATGACATTGAGACACAAATTGAAGTAGTCGAAGACGTTCAGTCGAGTTTGGTTCTTGTCCAAGTTGAAAAGTTAGTCATCAGTTATGATAGGTACAATCCTACCCGTGGTTCATCCTTTATTCCATTGCCCGACTGGGTGGCAAACAAAAAGGCTTGTATTAATATTAAAAATGAGGATGACTTATGTTTTAAATATTCTGTTCAATGTGGATTTTATGAGTTATTCAAAAAAGACCATCCCTGCGAGATGTATCATTATAAGAAATATGTTAACGATAGTTTCATCAAGTGGGATAATGTTAACTTTCCAGTAGGTAATGATGAGATTGAACTATTTGAAGAACAGAACAAACACATATCGGTCAATGTTTATTACATAAACCCCGATACGAATAGTAAAACTATTTTATTATACAAAAGAAGCAACAACCCACAAGCACAACACAAAATCGATTTGATTAAATTGACTGATGATGTTAAATCCCATTACGCTTATATCAAAAATTATGATAAGTTAATGAGTAGTCAGACTAACAAGATGAAGGCGAAGAAGTATCACTGTAGAACCTGCTCACATGGTTTCAAGACCGAAGAACTTTTAAAGAAACACGAAGAACAGGGATGTCTAGCAGTTGAGGGTCAAAAAATAGAAATGCCAAAAGCAGGTGAAACAATAGCATTCAAAAACCATTTCAAGAAACTTAAAGCTCCATTCGTAATCTATGCCGACTTTGAATGTTTAACTGTGCCAATTGATGTTAAAAGCAAATCGGCAAAAGCTAAAACTACATCATATCAAAATCATCGTCCGTGTGGTTTTATGATTAATGTAGTCAATGCTATAACCGGAAGTAGTGAGCCTTACTTATATAGAGGTGAAGATTGTATGGATAAGTTTGTTGAAAAAATCAATGAAGTCAGAGAAGATATTATTAGTAGGATGAAGGAAGTAAAAGAGATAATCATGACTGAAAAGGACAAGGAAGATTTTGAAAATGCTACTACTTGCTTTATCTGTGGAAATGATTTTAAACCTGAGGACAAGAAGGTTCGAGACCATTGTCACTTTACTGGAGCTTACAGAGGATGCGCCCACGATGATTGTAATCTTGGTTTTAGTATGAGATATTATAAAATCCCTGTGTTTCTTCATAACCTTAAAAACTATGATGCCCACTTAATCATCAACAAAGCTCACGAACTGAACAAAAATTCTAAAATCGAATGTATCGCTCAGAACAGCGAAAAGTTTATAACCTTTGGTTTTAAAAATCTTTGTTTCAAGGACAGTTTCAGTTTCTTATCGTCTTCGTTGGATAAGTTGGTGAAGTTGAGTAAATATGAGGATGATAAAAAGCGTGAGAATTGGAAGAACAATTTCAGATACAGCGTTAGAAACCCGTATGTTAAAACCGATGAAGATTTGGATTTATTGACTGATAAGGGTATTTATCCCTATGACTACTTTGATGATTTTGAAAGATTTAAGGAAAGGGCTTTACCACCGAAAGAAGCGTTTTACAGTAAATTGAGTGAAGAACATGTAAGCGATAAAGATTATGAAAGGGCACTGAAAGTATGGAAGCACTTCGGGATTAGAACACTCGGGCAGTATCACGACTTGTATTTAAGAACTGATGTTTTACTACTGACCGATGTATTTGAAAACTTTAGAGACTTGTGTATGGAATACTACGGTTTAGACCCCGCTCATTATTACACATTGCCAAATTTCGCATGGGACGCGATGCTTCTAAAAACTGGTGTTGAAATAGAACAATTGCATGACCAAGAAATGTTTGAGATGGTTGAAAAGGGAATGAGAGGTGGAATGTGTCAAGTCAGTCATAAATTAGCAGTGGCAAATAATAAGTATATGGGGGAAGCATATGATGAGAACAAGCCATCAAATTATATTAGTTACTTGGATGCTAATAACTTGTATGGTTTAGCAATGTCCCAGAAGTTACCGCTAAAAAATATCAAGTGGGCAAAGAAAACTCCCATTGTTGAAAAATGGAATGAAAACGATGAGTTCGGTTATATTATGGAAGTTGATTTGGAATATCCCGAAACATTGCACGACTTCCACTCTGACTATCCACTAGCGCCTGAAATAATGAATGTAAATGTGAATATGCTTTCCGATTATCAAAAGCAAGTCTTCAAAATATATTATGATGGTAAAAGTCCCAAGGACGAGAAAACAAGTAAGTTAATATTAAATCTAAAGGATAAAGAAAAATATGTGGTTCATATCAAGACTTTACAGTATTATTTGAAAATGGGAATGAAAATGACCAAAGTCCATAGGATAATCAAATTTCAACAAAGGGCGTGGTTGAAACCGTGGATTGATTTCAACACTGGTAAAAGGAAAGAAGCCAAAAGCGATTTTGAGAAAGAACTCTATAAGTTGATGAATAATTCTGTATATGGTAAAACTATGGAAGACAAGCGAAACCACATGGACTTTGAACTGGTGGATAATGAAGTTAGGTATGAGAAATGTGTGAATAATCCAACATTCAAAAACAGATTTATTATAAATGAAAATCTGGTAGGAGTTGAAAAAACTAAAGCAAAACTGAAACTGGATAAACCGATTTTCTTAGGAATGAGCATTTTAGATTTAAGCAAATTACATATGTATCAGTTTTACTATGATGTCCTTAAGAAAAAATACAATGAAAACATAAAACTGGTTTATACTGATACTGACAGTTACGTAATTCAAACAATGACTGATGATGTCTATAAGGATTTCAATGATATAAAGCAACACATGGATTTTAGCGACTATCCTGTTGAGCATCCATGTCATGACAAAACTAATAAAAAGGTCTTAGGAATGTTTAAGGACGAATGCTCTTCAAAGGTAATTACCAAATTCATAGCTCTCAAACCAAAGTCATATGCTTTTACAATACACGGTGAGGATGATGAACATAAAAAGTCAAAAGGTGTAGTAAAACACAAGGTGAAAAAAGAACTGTCATATCAGAACTATCACGAAGCATTATTTCAAAACAAAAAGCATGAAATAACATATAATTGTATTCGTAGTCGCAACCATCAGTTATTCTCAATGTCTCAAGTTAAGCAATCTCTGAGTAATTTTGAAAATAAAAGATATTATTTTGATGCCTTTACTTCTCTACCATATGGTCATTTCAGGATAAAATGAATTAAAGAAAAGATGATTAAAGATATTAACAGATATGGAAAGATATATGAACGCTAAAATTTACAAAATAGTTGATGTTGGTTATGAAAAGTGCTATGTAGGAAGCACGTGTGAGGAACTAAGCCAAAGGATGGCAAGACATAGGCAGAAATATTATTTCAATGAAAAGCACGTGCAAAACAAACATTCGAATTCTAGAGTGTTGTTTGACGAATACGGAGTTGAGAATTGTAAGATAGAACTCATTCAAAACTACCCGTGTGATAGTAAAGAGCAACTACTTAGACGAGAAGGTTATCATATCCAAAATATAGAATGTGTCAATCGTTGTGTGGCAGGTAGAACACCGAAAGAATACAAAGAACTGTATAACCCACTTAACCGAGAGAAAATAAAGAACGGAATGAAAGAATGGTATCAAAACAACAAAGAAGAACATAAACAACATAGGAAAGAGTATTACCAAATAAATAGAGAACAAATTCTTGAACAAAACAAGCAGAATGTAGCATGCGAAGTGTGTGGATTAGTAGGTCGCAAAAGTAAATTAAGCAGACATCAAAAGACTAAGAAATGTCAATCATATAAATCAAATTACAATGAACATAATGTAGAAAAGGAAAATATTAATATCTAAATAGTTCTAATAATATATGCACTTATTAGAACTATTTAGTGGTACTTCTTCAGTTGGTAAAGTAGCAAAGTCGCTCGGTTATAATGTTATATCATTGGATTTGCCAGCATCATCAGCAAAAAGCATCACCAGCATTTGAGCCGAAGGCCGACCACCCACAGACCACCCACACCAGAAAAACAACGCACACAACGAGACTCACACACATCAACAATAACAGAAACAAGGGAAGGGAGGGTAGGGCTGAGGTCCTGACCATCTCCTGGCGGAGCGGGAACGGGCAAACGGTGGACGAACACACCGACAACCGAAACAGCCGGAAAAACACAACAACAGAAACAACACACCCACGCAAACAACACAGACACAAAAAAAAAAAAAAAAAAAAAAAAACGAGGGCAGGGGGGTTGAACCTTTGCCGAATGTCTGACACTGAGGCTCCGAAACGCGAACTTCAACGTCATACCTGCGCCGCACAACAATTGAAATTTGTTCAGCATACTCAAAAGCAAGGCAACACACAACTCAGACAAAAGCAAGCCTTTTTTCTCTCAAGCGACCTCAATGAAAGGGTTTATGCTTTACAGATGCGATTGTTCCCCCCCTATTCCTGTCTTCATTGCTCAACTGTCCGAAACGGCTGTTTCCAAAGGGGATTTCGGTGCCCGAAACGGCTGTCTCCAAAGGGGATTTCGGTGCCCGAAACAGTTGTTTCCAAAAGGGATTTCGGTGCCCGAAACAGTTATTTCCAAAAGGGATTTCGGTGTCCGAAACAGTTGTTTCCAAAAGGGATTTCGGTGCCCGAAACGGTTGTTTCCAAAAGGGATTTCGGTGTCCGAAGCAGTTGTTTCCAAAAGGGATTTCGGTGCCCGAAACGGTTGTTTCCAAAAGGGATTTCGGTGTTCAAGCTGAGCAATGTAGTCAAGAGAAAGGAGAAGATGTTAAAGAAAATATCAAATTATTTATTGAAAGTAAAAAGTTTAATGTTCAAAATACATTGAGAGATATTAATATTATTTTTAAAATGATGTATGAAAGAAGTAAGACAAACCAATTAGATTATTATCCTGAACTGAAATTATAATCATAATATAATAATAACATGTAAAATCTTATATGTTATAATTATACTGAACTTTTAACCTATAACACCCCTTAAACTTATCTAAATAAATAACCCCTTAAACATATAGAGACCGATGACAGACAAAAAGCAATGTTCCAAATGTAAAGTCTTTCAATTGTTAGAAAAGTTCAACGAAGGAAGAAAACAATGTAATGTATGCTTGGAGAGCAAACGGCGGTATAGAGAAGCACACAAAGAAGAAATACAACAAAAGGCAAAGGTTTATTATGAACAAAACAAAGAACACAAACAACAATACATGAAAGAATACAGGGAAGAATACATAAAACAAAAAATTGAATGTCAATACTGTAGATGTATGGTAAGTCCTCAACACAAAGCAGAACACGAAAGAACCAAAAAACACATCAACAATGTTAAGAATCCAAAACCACCAAAGACGGAAGAAACAACAAAAGAAAACAAACCACAAACAACACAGGAAGAAATAAGAGAATACATTGAAACCTCATCAGATTTTGAATATGACTTGAACAAAGAATAAGATAAATCAAATGAACCACCAACACCCCAGAACTTGATAACTACTAAAAGGGTCAACTCTTTCAAATGAAAAAAATGTCGGCCCCCAGCCCAACAATGAACAAGGCGACAATTTACCCAAATGATTACCTTAACGAAAACGATAAATAAGCTCCCTAAAAACCCTCTTTTAAAAACGAATAAGGGGGAACACAGATTTGAGATGAACATAAAAACCAGAACAGGCAACCCTCAACAGGCTTCCCCTCAGAGCCCCTACTTTCTCCATTTTTTAGGGGAGGGCGTGGGGACCCGGGGCCAAAGGAAGTCCGCGGGTTGTTGCTTTACTTACTTGCAACCAAAGCCAATCGACCGGATCTGAACGTCCGATTTTGTGCGTTTTTGGCAACCAGTGATTTTAGTGATGGCCCAAAAAGGTGAACCTTTTATGTCTGGGTTCTTTGGGCAACTGAGTTCTGTGAAGTCCACAAAAGTCCCGGCATTTTGGTGGGGTCCCCCCTTTGTGGGCGTGGTATAAACGTTTCCGAGCCATTTCCCTACGGGAACCTCCAACAGTGGCGATGAAAACCGGCAATTTGATCAACCTTTTGAAGAGGCAGGCCCTGTGCTGTTTCCTCTTCTCGTGTTTTATTTTCATTGTTTCTTTTTCCTCGGGGGGTCTTGCCGAAAAATGGGGCACCAACGAGCCAAAAGACGAGCCAGCCATCAGCAGTTTCGGCTTCCAGAAACTGCACTCCCCGAGTAATTTTGACACTTCTGGCGAACAGTGTGCCAATGTTCCATTTGTCTAAGGTGCGTTGTTGACTTAAAACTGTGACTGGTCTGAATCTTCCTTGCTGTTGGTACCAATACGCGAATGGAAGGTGCAGTTTTGACAATGTTTTTTTGTTGCCCAGACTTGGTCTACCTTGAAAACACGTTGCCTTTTTGACTTTCCATCATTTCACCTTCTTTCAACCCGCAAAATGTGTCAGAATGTGTTGCAGGGGGTCAAACAAAAGGTCAAGGCGTTCGTTGGTCCCACTTCTAGTCCCAAAGGACGGCAGAAGAAAAACAAGGAAGAAAAAAAGGAACAAAAAAACGGAACAAAAAAAGGAGAAGAAAAACAAATGGCGGCCCTGTCCGAACTGGGCCACCCGCATCTCGCAGGTCCTGTCGCCAGGCGCGGAGTCCTTGCCCGGCGGCTCAGACCTCCCAAGCCCAGCGAATCAAACGTCTTGCGACACGCAGGGAAGGAGAAATGCAACGACCCCTAGGTAAAAAAAATCAACTGGTGTTTTTTTTGTTTTTAATGTTTTCAGGGAATCCCAAAACGGTGCATTCCCTGATTCCCTACTTATCGCACCATCGAGAAATGGACGGGATGTTCCCCCAAAAAAGCCAAGGAAGTGGGTGATAATGTCGTGGTAGGTGTCCTTGTTTGGTCGGTTTGGCCGTGAAAACCTGGTGGTTCAATCATCTACCAGGCTACCAGGGCCGTCCAAATTTCCCAAAACGGACACCCATGGTCAAGGTTGGATGGCCCGCATGGTGACGGGCCCAACGGAGGCTGGACTATGCCATCAAGAGCGGGCAGGTGGAGATGGTGAAGATGCGGGGCGCTCAAGGCATGCAGGACTCCAAAGAGCCGCCAGAGGAATCTGTGAGGAAAAGGGACCCCCACAAGGGTTCCATCTTTGGTGCATTTTGCTTTAACTTTGTGCCAACTGATGGGTTTTCCGTACTAAACCACAAAGATTTTAAACTTTTAGCAGGGGAGCAGCAAGCAACCGAGCCATGTAGAAAATGCATGGGAGTCGTCCGCTGGTGTGGTGGAGGCGCCCGAACTTGGCAAAGGATGCTTAACTCCGACAAAGACCCTCACAGGTCCCTCATGTAGTGAGTTGGTTACGGTCGACACAGCATATAAACTTTTCTGGTGTAACGGCAAGCCTGAGATGGAAACCAGAAGGTTGGTTGATACGCCCATGCTCATGAAAAGCGATGCATGAAAATGCTCAGGACATCATTTCCGTGCCTTTGTTTTGTTGTCTTCTAGCTCAGATCCTGACCAAATTGTTCGCCCGCAAATCGACCAAGTCGACCAAGATGGTCAGTCCTTTGGGTGGCGCCCGAAAAAGAAGACCAAAGAAGCTGCTCGGGTCAAGGCTGGTGTGCATGCAGCTGGGGGATGGCACCCCGTTCTGCGCCCACTGCTTCAAGGATGGGGCAAATGTGTCGTCAAAAACCACCCCCGTTTCCGCGGCTGCAAGTGGTCATCAACAACTCTTACCGGGGTCTAGACAAATCATACCGTGGATGAACGAAAGTCTGCAGCATTTTGAAACCATGGTTGAAACCACAGTTTGTTGGTATTTACGGGGGAATCGTCATTCCAGTCCATCCACAGTATGTCAGTATGTCGAAAGTTCCTACTCAGGGAAGCATGACCAGGACCCCTTTGACCACTCAAACGATACTGAAGAGGGTAAAGGCTTTGCTTGTTCAAATGAAACAAGAGGCCGACGCTGCCCCGGACGAACGACACCATGCCGAATGAAGTAAACCCCGAGTCATCGTGGATGGTTCCCCTTGAACTGCAGACATGCTTGAATTACCGGTGTTCTACCCAAGGTGGCTCGGCTCCACTCTAAAGATTTAAAGATGGGATTGTCTTAAATTAGGAGCCCCTTAAAAGATATGTCGTCATGTTGGGTTCGCCTTAAAACCAAAAAATGTTGCCCCGAAAACAGACAACCGCAACAAGGTGCCAATATGTGTCGCGTGGCCGGCCAGGATCTGTTGAGTTCCCAGCAAATTCCACAATGGAAGCTCCAGCCCCTGGTTTATGAACAGGGGGAGGTGCTCTTTTAGTGGCTCGTCTTTTGGAAAGCCCCTGCAAAAAGGCAGTTCCGTCGTCAACATTACTTCCCCCCTCTTGCTGATTGGGAATCAATAGGGGTTTGGGAAGGTGCCGGTGGGTCCCTTTAGGAAATAGGAAGAATGATCCCCTTCACTTAGAACCGGCAAGTTCTGGTACTTTTTCAAACTCGTGCCAGCTTCAATCGAGCTTGGGGTGATGCGTCTTTAGTGAGAACCCACCACAAAGCCCAGAAAAAGCATCCACTGGCGCTTGCCCATGAACTGGTTAAAGAAGAGAGCCGCCTGGTTGCTAAAGTAAACTTCGCAGCAAGCCCGTTGTGCTTCTTCAGTAGCAGCCTTTGGAAGCAAAGACATCCGGGGGGAAAGGATTTTGGCTTCCCTGTCAACCAACCTCAAAAAGGGTACCGGGCTCGAAAAGAAGAGAGAGCCACCCATCTTCGGCCGAGGTTCTAGGAAAACTCCTGGGTCCCACAGAGCACCCCCTTGTTTGGGATAACCTGCCTTTTGCTTGTTCTAGGTTGAAAGGGGGGTTCTGGGGGGCTTTCGGGGTACCTGGGCTTTGATCCACAGACACGTCACTAGTTGTGGGGTTCATTTTGAGACAAGCCTATGGCTCCTTTCCTTTGTCATGGTGAGCCCAAAACCATGTAAAGAATGATCAAGGCAGTTGCACCTACCGCCGGGTTTGTTCACGGAATTTGCCTTGAGGCCCCCACTACCATGTAGGTATGATGCTGGATGTGGGTTTGTCTATTCTGAGAGTACCCGTTTTTGATGGGCTTTAACGGGACACCAGAAGGAAAGTCCCTTAAAAACAGACACTCCCAGTTGTGTTTGTATCTTTTAGGTTTCTTTCAAAGCAATTCTAAAGGCCAACGGCGCTCTCGCCCTACAGATTTGCCTCGGTGAAGGAGTCGCCACACGTGCACCTGAAGATTGCGGCGAAGCTTCAAGATGTGGCCTATGCCAAGGCGATCCGAACGAACACAAGGGGTATGTGGGTATGTCCCAAAATTGCCATGCCCCGCGAGAATTGGTGGCTTTTTTGCATGGAGCTTGACAGGCTTGACAGGCTTGACGTCGGTCCAGCGACCCTCATGTTTGGTGACGCGCCCCAACTCCAAGTGCCAACTTTTGCAGGGTGCAGAGCCTGACTATGAAAGTGGGGAGGTTCCGGTCAGAATATATCTCCTAAGAACGCATATTTGGAGGAGGGGCATGCTGATTTACCGTCCACCTGTAAGAGGCTTCGTTTGAGGGGGACCGTGTTTTGGGTTCCATTTGAAAAATGCAGGGAAGGAAGTACTGTGAACTGATCCACAATTTCCTGCATACTTGGGATGTTCAACCAACTCAATAGCTTACAACCGTGGTTGTAACTGGGACAACTAGGATTAGTTGGGGTATGGCTTACCATGGTTCTAACCTAACAAGCAGGCCCCCAAAATGGCTAACTCTGGACCTGGGCGCCACCGATTCCGCGTGGCAACGAGCGGAGGCGGCTTTGGTGGCTGGTGCAGACCCACGCTCCATGGACTCCCGGAACGTGGGGAAGAGGACTCAAGTGATCCCGATCCCACTGCCCAATTTGTGGGTTGGGTTGCCATTCCAGTGGCTTGGGTTGAGCCGTTCCCCTTTGACAGAACCTCCCAAAGTTGCAGGAAGTCACTTTTTGGGTCTGGACCATTTCAGTCGTAAGAAGGCAAGTCAATGAGTGAAGAGATTTGGAGATCTTTGTTTGGGAGGTTCCGGTACCCTTTTTGGACTGGTAAAAGAGAAATTGGGGGGGGGGGCCTAAGAAAAGGCACCCAAATAAAATTTGGGGGAGGTGACCCCAAGAATTCCATTCATTCCGTATGTTCCTTGTGGGACTCGAAAAAATATGGGACCCACCTACCCACTCTGGAAAGGTTCAACGAGTGCGTTTCCTCTAGTTTGTTTTGTTTGGTTGCTCCTTCGCAAGTGATTCCTAGTAGGTGATGTGTTGTTCCACTATATCAAAGCTGGCAGGAGGGAAACACACACAATTGCTAGATTAGGGTAGTTAGAAAGCAGCGCAGCAGCACGTTATGGTTTCCACCCGTGATTTCATTTCTGTGGCGCTCATATGATTTCGCAACCATCCACAGTCAGGGTTTCCTCCATTTCCCTTTTTGGAAACTCCAAAAGTGGCGATGGTTTCCATGGAAACCACCGCTAAGACATCAAAACGGGTAAATCCAGTGACTGAGAAAGCGATAGTCGACCAGTAAAGGTCCTATTGCCCGTCTATCTCTCAGTTTCCCTCTACTTGGCTCTTTGGATTGCAGAGTTAACGGAACCATCCACCCGAATCTGCCAGTCAAAGATAGTAGCCCGAGCTAATCTCAACTTGGATGATAAACCTGTCTCGCCTCAAAATCCCACATTTTTGTCCGATTTGTGGAGTCGCTTTGGGTCTTGGTTACCGCCGATGGAGTGCCACCTCCGACCGCTTCGCCGCTTCGCCGATGGATCGAGGACGGCGCTGATGAGCTTCGCCTTCGCCGGGGAGCTGGGGCTCTGTGAGGAGCTGGTGGAAGCCAAGGCGGAGGCGCGAGCGAGAGCTCGGAGGTGTCGGTTTGGCCCTTCTTTGAAATGAAACCCCTTATGAATATGGGGGTGGGGTGATGAACCCCGCTTAAACCAGGGACTTGAGTGACTGAAGTTGGGATTTGGAGCGCTTAATCGTCAGCTTGCGTCATTGTTGAAGGGGAGCTTCGGATGAATGTCGACCAAGGATTGATCAACCCGTCCTGCTAAAAGGTGGGAACCCTCCAAGGATGAATCTGGAGGATCAGGTTGACCTAAATTCCTGGTGGTTTGCTTTGCTTTTTTGCATAGCAACACTACAAAGAACAGGAGCTGCACGCTGAACATCTGCATCTCGTTATGGGCAGGAGAGCTCAATCCAACATCTTCCGACCAGATAGAATTGGATATGCTAGATGGTCGTCACAAATCAGCGGTGCCATTTGTTCTTCCATGCACAATGAGGGGGGGTGACGGCCCCTCCAAAAGTGATCGGATTCCCCACTCAACCCAGGGATACAAAGCGAATTGACCTTTTGATCTTTTGCTTTCCCCGTTTTGGCCACAGGTCTCGAAACTCAACCTGTTATCTCCATCTCCTTTGCGAAAGTCTGGGGGTACTTACCCCGCCCCAGAAAGTAAGGAAAACAATTGCTAAGATCAACAAAACCCAAGTCTTTGTGGCTCTGAGGTGCAGTGGATCGATGGATCATGCTGCAACGCCATCCACTACGCTTTGGCCTTGAAGCAGGACAAGTTGGACATTGGTATGTCAACACCATGGGAAACCCAATGTTTTCTTGGTAAGGAGGAATCATCATTCCAGAATTTCTCAGGCGGTGCGAAAGGGATTTTGCATCCATCAGGGGAGGGTTTCTGGACTGTTTCCCTTTACAACCACCTGGTGTTTCCCTGAAAACCGGAGCCGGGTACCCACAGGGGCTGGGACCTCTAGGGCCATTGCTTCAGCGCTCAGCGCTGGAGATCTGAAAGGACTTGGTCCTTTGGGAGAAGCGGCAGCTGGCAGCTGGCATCTGCCTTTTAGTTGCTGCTTTTGTGCCTGTTGTGGTGGGTGTCCTGTTCGTTTCTAGCGGGCTGCCAAAAACAAAACCTGTTTGTTGGCAAGCCCATGTCGTTAAGAGTTGGAAAGAAACTTCAAACGGTGTCCGACTCACAAAGGACGAGCGACCGGAGCGCGAGAGAGACTCCATTTTCCACCCGCGCACATGCGTGGTTTATCGGCTTGAACTGGACTGCCAGCTTCCGTCAAATCAAGGAAGTCCGAAGGGACACAGTAGTCTTGAGTATGATTTTTTGGGGTTGCGGTCTATGAGGCGTGCAAGGGGATCAGGAACTTCTAGTTTTGGCTTCCAACATATGGCAAGTGAGCAATTGCCACTTCCACTTCACCACACCCTGCGTTGCTGTATAATTTGCATCGTCCTTGTTCCCCTAGCCATATTGAGAATGTCATGGACGAATAGGGCATCGGATCCCCAAACTGGCTTCGGTTCTTCCTTTGGTTGCCCTTGAAAACCAAAAACGGGTATCATCTTGAGAAAAGTGACATGTGTTGCAATAACGTGGCCCTGGCTGGCCGAGTCGGAGTTTTGAGACCATGGCACAGCACATCCACTGGAAAATGTCCACCACGGCCATAACCGTTTCACAGGAAGGAAGTTCGCGGGAAAGTACTCAATCAAGCCCGGGTTGTTTGGTCGATTTTGCGTTTCCCCTGATTTTTCAGTGAAAGGCTCACTATTGTTTGGGCCAACGTGGGTTGTTTGGGACTTGTCCATGATGAAAGGCTCCCAACTCTTGGTTTTGGGCCTTCAGTCGTGTTTTTTTTGGGCTGGGGACCGTCTCTAAGCGTTTCGGTAGATCCGATCAGGACGAGGTGGCCCAGTACCTCCGCGATCTGCGAGTCGTCACTGAGGCGAGTTGGGTGGACTTGGCAACTGCGGTCGGAATTGGGCGAGGCGACCCATTATTCGTGGTTTGGGGCGCTTTTTGGGCCATCGCGATTGGAAGTGAGCTATTTCCCTCGAGGTTCACCTGATAATTCTGTGGACAAACTCTGGGTTGCCAGCCCACTTTGGGACAGGGTTCCCTAGATGGTTTGCATCTGCTTTCCTTGATTTTAAAAGGCGGCCGAAATGCTATACACAATTTGTCCATGACTGGAATATTTCACCTGAAAGGCTGGCTGTAAACATCGCCAGTTGGAAATCTTGGGTTTATGTGCTGAGTGGGGTGATGGAATCGGTTGGAAATTGAGGGAGGCCTGTGGTGAACAACAAAACTGGCATTGTGAAACTTGGGGGGTCAGCATTCTCAGTCGCCCAAAGCGAATAGACCTTTTGACCATTTGGTTCTCCTGTTGTGGTCCATAGTTCGTCAAGGTCTGAAAAGGTCAACCTTTTGTGTCTTGTTCCTTTGCACGACTGAGTATGTCAGCATCAACCCCAGATCTTCTCAGGTGCCGCTGAAGCACGGCAGCCCCAAAGACGTCGTGCAGTACCTGCTAAAGGCGGCCCAGGAGTTTCTGGGGATCGGGGCCAGGTGAGTGGCGGAGGTAACTTCCAACCGTTTCCAGGGATGCTTCGGGAAACTCGGAGCCAAAACCCAACGAAAAGGGCTGCAAAAGGTGAGACAAGAGGTCGGAACCCCAGTCAGGGGCATGGAGGAATATTGATGTCTTTGAGGGTTGTCTGATAGCACAGGCAGAACCTGCCCCCCCCCCCCCCCCGCACTCAAAGTAGGTCAGGGGCAGGTATTTATTTTAGGATGTTGTTTCGTTTTTTTGTTTTTTTTTTGTTCTATATTTGTTTTTCGCTCTTGGCTTCTTGGCTTTTCGGATTCTTGGCTTTTCGGCTTCTTGGCTTTTCGGCTTCTTGGCTTCTTGGCTTTTCGGCTTCTTGGCTTTTTGGCATTCTTGTTGGTTTGCGCGGCTTTTGGTGTCTTTTTCTGGCTTTGGCTTTTCGCATCCTCTGCTTTCCCAGTCCCTCCCAATTTGAATCATCACTTCTTCGAACATTATGGGGGGGGGCTGCTGCCCCCCCCCCCCAACCCGCAACTTTTTGGATTGTTTGCAAAGATTTGATTGCACCCCCATTTGAATCATCACTTCTTCAAGCATCATGGGCTGGGCTGCCGCCTCCCCCCTAACCCCCCTCTATTTTTGGATTGCTTGCAGAGATTTAATTGCACCCCTATTTGGTTCATCACTTTTTCCAGCATCCAATTTCGCGAGAAAATGCTGTAAAATAATCATAGGGGAAGCCACCCCGCCAACCCTCCCGCTGCTTTTTATATTCTATCGCACCCTTTTTTGAATCATTGCACCCTATTTGAATCATCACTTCTTCGAACATCAGGGGGGGGGCTGGCCCCCCCCCCAACCCCCCCGCTACTTTTCAGATTATCTACAGAGATTGAATTGCATCCCTAGTTGAATCATCACTTCCTCGAACATCATTGGGCGGGGCTGCCGCCCCCCCAACCCCCCCGCTGTTTTTTACACTTTTTGCAGAGCTTTAATTGCACCCCTGTTCGAATCATCACTTCTGCGAACATCATGGGGGGGGCGGCTGTAGATTTGCGGACGAAAAACGAAATAAAAACCCAAAACAAATCCGCACCCGTGCTCCTTTTTGTGTAGAGAGCAAAGTCAGGCATACTTAAGCCCTAAAACCTTGGGAGGTGTGACTCCTTTGGGCTGGGGACCCCCCATCCATTCCAGGAGGGCTGCTGCGGTGCAATCTACCGGGGCCAGGAGTCCTTGCGGAGCCTTCAGGCGTGCTTGTGAGTGCCAGCGTGTGGGTCTGTCAATTGTTTTCAGGGTCACCCTTTTCTTGTGGCTTTAAATGAAAACCAAAAGGGAGACCTGATTTTCCCAAAGCCGACCTTTTGACCTTTTGGTTTTGACCATTTGGTTTTCCTATGTTGTTGTTTTTGGACATGGCCCGCAAAGGTTAACCTTTTGTGTCTGGGTCCTTTGAGCAACTGAGAAACCACCATTGGGGGGGTCCCCCCAAGAACGACACAGGTGTCAGCTGGTAAGCCATTGAGCTGGTAAGGGAGCGGAGCCAAGGAGCAAGCTGGGGGTATCCGATGAGTTCTACATGGTTCAGCCGTGATGAGGTCAAGCATGGGTGTGTCTTAAAGTACCGGACCCCAAAAATAGTTGTTTTTTGTTCGCTAAAACCACTCCAAAAGGCAGCCCACATGCAGAACCAGAGGCGGCACCTTGATTTCGAGCCAGGGGTTAAAGAAACTGCCGAAGCTTGAGCGAATATGGACTATGACTGTCCTTCCATAGGTATGACTTTTTAAGGTTGGACCCCCAAAATGGATTTCGGTGTGCCTCCCAGTTTTGCTTGATAACCACAAAGCAAAGGGGGTACCGAGCCTCAAAACGACAAGCAATGCGCCATACTGCCGGGGCGCGCCAATCCATCGCCCAGTTCTCCAAGATCGACACTGGCCAGTGGAAGGAGGCGCTCAGGCCGCGGGCGAATTTTGGGCAATCCCAAGAACTGGCGCAGATCAACACGGAGTTCCAAAAGAAAGCCTCGTCGTTGAGGGTAATCTCCTATTTGGGTGTGGGGGAGGGGGAGGGGAAGGCGCCTTTTTCGGGGTGCGAAATGAGAGTGCCCTTCGGGGGAGATGATTCCAATGCTTACTTTGAGTGCGCCCAACAAGCGCCACTGGCTCAGGCTCGTCACTCAACAATTGTACCTGGCGTGTCACGGAGGAAGATCAGTTCCTACTGATTCACTACAACTGTTGGGGGCACATGCAGCCAAAGCGATGGGATATAAGACATGGGCAGTCGATCGACCATGGCCGATCTGTGCCGACACATGGACGGGGGGGAGGTTTAAGGTGGGGGGGGTCCATTGGGCTTTGGAACAAGGATAAGGCTAGGACGGCCAGGATAGGAGATGTCAGGAGAAGGCTGCATCCTGAACTGCACTAACAAGGCTTATCCAGAATCTTCATGTTTATGTGATGGAACAATCTGGAGGCAGTTTGCATTGAAAAAGGACATTCCAACAACGTGTTGGATTCAAGTTTCTGCTCCGCTAGTAAATCCTCGCAAAGAGTGCGGCTTTGGGTGCGGTTGAGTGGGCACTGATAGCTCGAAAGCAACATGAAGTCTTCCATTTGCTGAAATGAATGTTTTTATTTCCTTGTTGGTTTGAAAGGGAATCGATTTCCCTGCTGGGAATATATTTTTCCCTGGGGGGGGGAAGCAAATGGAATGAGTCTATCTCTTGAAAATCCACCAGTTGCAACTTTTCTCACCAGATTGACTGGCTGAAGGGACAAGTAAACGAGAGGACCATTTGCCTACGAGCAACCGAGCACAAAGGTTTCAAGTCACTCAGTTGATTGAGTCACATCCAATCATAAAGCAGACTGGGTTTGGAAGACAATCCTTGAGAGTTGCTCTTTGTCCATTAAAAAGTGGGAGAACAAATCCGAAACTTGGGTGTTCAACCAACGTCGAGGCAAGTAGGTTAAAGAGTCACAATCAAAACCCGGGTAATTGGAGGGGTGTAAGATGGTGCAAGGGGCAATCCCCTTGCCGGAATTAGGTGCGGATGTCCGCCTCAATTCTTTGAAGCATGGTTCTGGGCTTGGAGCATTTTAATACTGGAGATGGACAAAAGCAAAAATCCGGCACCAGCTGAGAAGCAATGGAATGATTCGATTCCCCAACGTAACCCCAGCAAATGATGATTTCAACCATGGTTTCCCATTAGCATTTGAATGCCCTCACTTCCTGAGCTCCCGGACTTTAAGCTTTTCGGGAAGACCAAAATTGAACAAAAAAGGTCCAGACGTTTTTGTTGGGCCATCTGCTCAAGAAGTGAGTTGTGACTCACCTGACCTCAACGAACTCCCGACTAGCACAACCTCATGGTTTCAACCAGGGTTTCCCATGATTTCAACCATGGTTTCCCATGATTTCCTGTCATTACCGGGTGTTGATTGTCACTCCGACAAAGACCCGATCCTGGCCAGCGGGGGCCAGGGAGCGCTTCGGGCCCTCGAAGTGGACGCTGCTGCACTACGCGGTGAAGGTCTTGCGCAGCGCGGACCCTGCCGGCCAGGCGCGTCGGGGAAAATGTTGGGTCGTCATCGAAATGGAAAAGGTAACCCTTCACAGTTGTTGCCATGTTTTGGTTGTAGGTTGTTTGGTTCTGTTCATGTTCGAAATGGAGAGGAAACCTCGAAATGGTCATCGAAAAAAAGTTGCCACACGGGTGGTTGCTTTTAGCTTTTGTTGGTTCTGTTCATGTTTGGTGGGAGGGGAAGGGGGAACGGGAAGCTTCACGGTTAGCAGGGCCATGCTTTGGCAGGTTGTGTTGGGTTGTGGGCTCTGTTCATTTTTAGTGGGCGGGGTGCAAAATCATGTTTTTGCAAGCCCATACCAAGGATTGGAAAGGAACTCTTCAACAGGGGTCTCCGATCCTATGCTAAACATGAGACCATAAATGTCCTTTTGATCGGTTTAGATAGAGATGGTGAGATGGGCTCCACTTGTTTAGATTAGTTTTATGCCCAATTTACCATGGCCGCTTGCCATGGCCATCTAAGGTCACCTATGTATGAGACAGAATCAGAAAGTCCGATATTCTGCGTGCTCCATGGGCCAATGTTGGGGTGGAAGGTGTGCTTTGGTTTAATACCCCAGCGAAGGTAACCCACAAAAACAGACATCCCTGATGTGGATGCTGCCCAGAAAAGACGCAAACGTGTAGATGTCGTGTAGCGGAGAGATGTTGGAGGTAGCGACAAGGGTCAGACACTCAAAAAAAAGAGGGTTGGGAAGCCAAAGAAAGCTAACCACAAACAAACCAAGCCAGCAGCTACCCCTAACTCCGTCTTTAACTGCCAAATCAGTCAGATTCACGCTTGTGGAAAATGGGTTTTGGGCCCAAGTTCTGCGATACCAAGGGGGAGTCCTTACTGAATGGTCCATGTTGCCACAAAAAAAATGATTTCCGCCTTGCCCATTGACAGGTTACTTGGATGGTGTGTGTGTTTTTCCCTGAGATGCCCTTTTCTCAACTGGACATCGTTTGAACCTCTGGTTCTTTTAGAGGGCACATGGTAAACCAGCCTCGGAACACTTCCAAACTTTCAATCCAAAGCAGTTGCTTGCTGCTTCGTAACCACCCTCAAGAGGAACATTTAAACCACCACTCCAAACCAGAGATTGGAAAGAAGCCGAGGTACCCCTCAATTGGAGGCTTGGATTGGTGGTTTCAGGATTACCCAGTTGCTTGTAAAAGCAATGGGGAAGGCATCCCTTGTCCACCAAACCATGCCACCAGTGGCATGCTGGTATCACTTCCCTTGTAAGCATGTGTCTTTGTTTCCTCGGGGGAAAATGGAACCGCCGTGTTGGGGTTGGAGACAAACTCAGACCTCCCCACAAATGGAGAAAGCCGAACCCCTGGTTGATGTTGATTGGATGTTCGGGGTGCCTCAATTTAGGGGAACTCCCCCGCACGGGATCATAATCTAGGATCAACCTCAATCAACTCACAAAACAGAGCGCCACAGAAGTGCGCTGCCACCCTGACCTTAAAGAAACCCAAATGCTCCAGAGAACCACCGAGGTGAACCCCGACCAATTTGTGAAAATCATCAAGGGCTTCCTTTAAAAACAAGCCGCCGCCCCTCCGGCACAAGTCAATTTTAGCCACCAACCCAAAAAGAGGCCAAACCCAAAAAGCAAAATCGACGCGTGCCCATCATACCTCCCGGTTTTCTCATGGAATTCCATGGATTTTGGGTGTCGCTGGAGGTCTGCCGGGCCCTGCTGGCGGCAAAGGCAGACCCTCGCCTCGCCGACGCGGACGGGGAGACCCCGCTGCATTGGGCCGCCGCCGGGGGACACGCTAAGGCCGGCCCGCGAGAGTTTGTTGGACCCGAAAGGAAGCCAAAGCCAAGAATGTCAGAGTGCTTCACGGTTCTTGGATCCTGTGTTTAGGTTTGAAGACAAAAAAGAAGAAGAAAAGACTTGTTTTTAGTTGTTTTTGGTTGTTTTCATTTTTAGTGAGCTCCTACAAATGTATCAGTTGTTTGCTACCATACCAAAATTGTAAAGAGGGGGAACCCTGGATTAAGCAGGACCCATGATAGATTTTGATCCGGGGTGTCCGTTTTTAGTGGGGGTTGATTTTGGAGGGAACACCACGCCTAATCTGGGATCAACATGAGGCCTTAGTCTCCGCTGTCCAGTTTTCTGTTTGTCGGGATGTCGTTCACACAAACTTCTGACTCCATCCCTCGTATGTCTGTCTGAAGCCATGGAAAGGGTTGAACTGGCAATGTTGACCGCGCCTCATTCAAGTTGTTTCAGGCTGATTCAGGTTGGTGAAGGGTTTTCGTTCACCCTGCCGGAAAACAGGCGTGGAATCCGCGAAGAAGTTGCGACATCAATTCATCCGCCAGTGAGGTCTTTGGCCTTATGTTCAAATGGGTATGGGTCAATTTTTTAACCACCAGGGGACCGCAGGTTTTAGTCCATGTTGCCATTTACCAGGGTTCCATTGGTACCGATTTTTGACCCACAGCCAAATGAGGCGAGTGCAGCCCCCAAGCCATGTGAGGGTTTTGAGAACTGGATCCATTCCAGGCCTACGAGCAGCTGGTGCAAGCAGCATATCGCTTGGAAGCCGAGCACAGAGGCCGGGTGCTCTAGCTCGGAGGTCAGCCGTTTCTTTGTAGCCCTATGTTCTGACGGCTGGAATGTTGACTTGCCGCTTCTTTGTCTACCAGCATACACTGGGCAGCTGGGACAAGACGTTGGGAATGTTCCCACGAAGCCAGACAGCCAGTTGAGATTTCGCACGCCGCTAGCCCCTGGTCGCGTGTCATGAACGAAATCCATTTCGCACCACCTTTCAGACCCGATGATCCTTCGCCTATAAATACCAACAACGGTTTCCTTCCCATGGTTTCACGAAATGGATTTCGTCCACACTTGGGGTCTACCCGGCAAAACACCTTGGAAATGTTGGAAATGTCGTACCCGGTGCACAATGTCTGGCACCATCCTAAGTCCTACCGCCCCCCAAAGGCTCTCCACGTGAGCCTTTTGGCTGTGGGTTGCCAGCCATTGGGGGTTGGGCGGGCTAGGCTTAGAGTTTTGCATGACCCCTTGGTGGTTTAGGGTCACCCACTCGCCCACCCTCACTCATCAGGCCCAGCGGCAGAGCCTCTGGAGCCATTGCTGCAGGAGACGCAGAAGGCGCGCCGCTTTTTTAATGTTTTTATGGCATGTTTTTTTGTGTGCCCCATGACTGGATCGTGTTCAATCCCTTTTTTTGGTTGTTTGTTTGCTTTTTTTCTCGGGGGGGTCACTTTAAACTGTCAAGCCTACAAACGAAGAAGAGTGCCAAGTCCGATTGTGTCTCCATGGAAATCATTTGAAGCTTCCCCCCGGGCTCGAGGCACTGCGGCGGCAGCTGCTGCGAGACACGCAAGGCACAGCCGCCAAAGAGGTGGCGGACGATGCGCCTCGGACCTCACGATCTCGTTCTGCTGATTCGGTCCATTTTGAGTCATGGCCCCAGAAGCTTGATCTTTTGTTTCTGGGGTCCCTCAGGGACAACTGACAAGGGTCAGAACCAGTAGTCTATGGGCAATGTGGAGGGACATGGAGACAAGCACGAGCGCAAATACTCCCACGAACCAGGTGTCACATGTCTTCTTGGGGCGTTCACCGTGTCTTGTTGGATTGAAAGGGCATGGCTCAAAAAGTCAACCTTGAATTTACAGGCGGTAAGTCAGGGAAGGGTGCAAGGATAGAATGGCGCAGGTAGGGGTGGGCTTAACGTCGCGATGACCCTGTCCCGCTTAAACGGGTTCTCAGCGAAAGGCACAGCTTTTCCAATGCAAGCTCCTCGGGTTGCGCGCCTTGGCGTGCGGCTGGCTCGGGCCACTCGCGCGATCCAGCGGCTGCTGAAGTCACTGCTCCGACTGCGATTCCGACGCGCTCTCCAAAGTCTGGGGCTTCGGAGGGTCGCGCCAACGCCAGCGGCCCTCCCCAACATCCGAAAGGGAACACAACGGCTAGCCTGTCACGCACGCCCCGGGCGGGCAACCCTCGAGCTTAGAAGGTTGAGAAGGTGAGGAACGGCACGTTTGATCAACAAAATCTGAATGAAGTATGACAATCAACGAATTGGTTTGATTTAGGATTGCAAAGTTGATTTCAATGTGAAGGGTGGGTGGGCAGGCAGATTGGCTATGGAGGTGTTCAAGCACAAGAAGCATCACTCGTAGTTTGTTCTGAAACGATTAAATTCTGAAAGTAAGTGACAATTTAAACTATCCAGCTAATTAGTTAATGAATTATTTGATTCATTGATTCATTGGTTGATTAGACTTCAGCTCTGAAAGAATCAGACGGAGGGGCAAGTCTGTCATTTTAATTTGAAGGCCGGCTTGGCAGACCTATTTGCTTGGGTTGGACGTTCAACATTGTTGAAAGAATCCGTGGTGGTTTCAGAATTGGGCGATGGCTCTGGATGAATCAGGCGCAGGGGTCGGCTTGGAGATGCCCAGCATTCAGACGGACACGCGCGCGCCAGACCCCATGAATATTGGGCGTGTTGAGCAATACAACTCCAAAGTAGTTTTCTGAATTCTTGCCGTGGTCTCCCTGTGGTGTCTTGCGCAGATGTTCAACGCTGCCAGAAAGCCATGCCAAGTGCCCAAAGCAACTTGTCAGGCTCCAAAAAGTTTATTCTGCGCGTTTGGGCTTGCAGAGCCACCCGGCATTCTGCAAGGCTGACGGAAAGCCGCTTGGAGCGCCCAAAGCAGCTTTTCAGGGGACAGACAGTTTTTTCTCCGCCCTTGCGGCAGCTTGACAGAATCGTAATTGCTGATGCAAGGGGTAAAATGCGTGTTTGCTTTAGTGTTTGCGCGTCGCGCTAGTTTCTAGAAATTGCAAACAGCCAGAGCCTAGTTGTTTAGCATAGGATCCAGGAAGCGCGCCTGAGTAATCGCTGGTATTTTCTAGCCGGAGAAAAACAAGGGGGAAAAAAACAACTCTTTCCAAGAATCCTTCTGGAAAACCAAAAGCTAGGCAAAAGAGCACTCACATGCAGCAGGCTGGACGAAATGCATGTCTTTACCCGCGTAAGTGAATCTCGCCATAAAAGTAGTTGGATAGCGAAAACTCAAGTACTCTGTTACCTGCTGGGTTGCCTTTTGGTGGCCGTGTTTGGCTGGTAGGTGTCTTGATGATTTTTCGAAGGGCTGAGTGTTTGGTTATTTTTGGGCTACTCCACTCAGCAGATCGGCGCAATGAGATGCTCCAGAGGTGTCTGGAAAATAGAAGGGCCCCTGGTGCAATGGCAGCGCACCCTAGTTTGCGCCCTGCGACCCAGGGAGCGGAGACCACTTTGCAGATTGGAGCCTTCAGGAGTTTGAGGAACCTGCCTGAGCATCCGGATCCCAGCACCCACCAAACCAAGATTCCACTCATATCAAACCACATGAGGGCACCAAGAGTGCTGTGCTTAGCTGCTCCAAGAACTTGAACAGGCCAGCCTTCTGCCCTTTCATGATCAACTCTGCAGCAAGCAGCTTGCAGTCTCAGCCACATCCCTCGATGTCCAGCGCTTCCACTTCCCTTTTCCCACGCCGCCTGCGGTTGGCGTCTGCTCTGCCGAGTTTGGCATGTCAAAATCCCTTGTTTATGGCGGCCGGTGCGATTTGCGTCATCTTCAGGTATACAATGTGTGTCGGCAAGAAAAGAGTGGCGTTTCTTTTTGACATGGCCACCGCTGGCCCCCACCCGCACCCTGTTGAAACGGTGTTTTTTTGGGTCGCCGAAGCAAGTCAAGCCCGGAATTCCCGTTTTAAGTACACTCGGGCCTAGTTCCATGCATGCGCGAGCCAAACCTCGTTGTTTTTCGCGCAGCTCAGGATGCGAAGTGGCTGCAGGCAGGGCTCTTGGCCTTCAAGCACGCGGTGCTCTTCCGGCGCTTGGTGGGTGAGAGCCAGGACGGCACATCCGTGCTGGGTCAGGTAAGTAGGTAACCATTCTAGGGGTAACTTCCATTTCCATTCTTTCCAGGGATCCGGATCTTTCTAGAAAACCACCAAAAACCTGGGGAACTGGCGATCGGCTTTTGAAAAGAACGATGGCTGAAAAGAATGGACAAGGAATCAACCCCCAGAACCATGGCGATATTTCTCAGCCTAGGGCTCCACGGCCTGCAGTCGACTTGGGAGGCATGTGTGACACAACTATTAGTCATTAATGTCAAGTATACACTCATTTTGTTGGAGCTTGCTCGGGGAATCCTCATGCTGAAAATAAGGTTGCCCTAGTTTGAGCCAATCGCATCTACATACATTGACATTTTATGTGTATATATATATATAGATATATATATATATATATATGTTCTCGGCCTCCCTGCATACCGAGTGCAAAATGAGCCTCTTGGCTCCCCGCAGCAAGTTTTCTCATGCCAGGAGCCTCGCGTCGCAGCCCCCAAGCGGGCAGGGGCCTCGGGGAACTAGCCTTTGCCCGGGTCCAGCCCCCCCCCCCCCCGCCCCCCAACACACCTCCCTGGTTGGATGGCCCCACGCCAGGTAAAGTAACTTGGATGATCATAGGCGTCCTTGTTGGTTGGTTTGCTTAAAGATCGAGGGCCCCAGATGAGGGTTTATGCCCCATTGAGGGCCATCGATTTTTCCCAAAAAGGCCACCTATGGCTCAGCTGTTTCAAGGGGTCAAGTTTGCGGACCTGAAATCATGTTGCTGTGAGAAACTGCAAAAATGGGTCTGCCCAATGCCCTGTACAAATTGGGAATGGCCAGGAGATCCGAGTCAGAGTTTAGGATTGAGTAGTGATGGAGCCCGAAAACAGGCCTTAGTAATTTGTGGCATTCACTAGTCCCATGTTAACGTGAGATTAGATAGGCTGTTGGGAAGATTTGAATCGGGTGTCTTTTGCCCAAAAGACATGCGCGGCCGTGTCGTTTCACCTTTTTGTTTGTGCTAGCCATTTCAATCTAGCTTCCTGTCCACAAATATCGGGGTCCTGAAAGACTATTCCGTTCAATTCATTTCTCTGGGGGGTTCAATTCATTTCTTTGGGGGTTCCATGTTGGAGAGAAGGGTATCACCGGCCACTGGCCAGAAGAAACACCCCTCAACACCATGCCTGACCCGCTTTTGACAGGCTCAGCTCCGCTTGGAAGCCTCACGTGGATCGTAAGCCAGGTGTTGAGGCCGCGGCGAAGGATTTCTGGGGTTTTAGGTTGCCACTTTTTGCCAAGAGAATCCCCTCAAAAAGTGAGAAAGTGGATGGGAATCGATGGGAAAGCCGGCTAAGCAGTGGGGCAGAGTTTGAAGCGGCCCCGCTGGATCTTTGGGCTTCGATCAGCGTTCCACTGTTTGACGACCCCGACCTCAACCCAATGGTTCACCCGCAAAACAGGACCTGTGGGTTGAAGTCTGTCTTGGGGTCAAAAAGCTGGAAGGTTTAGTCAGGTTTGACATGGTTCCAGCCCCATGCGAAGGCAGATGTTTTCCAACCAGTCGGTTTCACTGGTGTCCGTCCAAAATGGCAATGCATTGCCTTTCAGCCAGAAGCCAGGGTGTCCGTTTTCCTGCCCATGCCGCGATCCGTGTTTTGCTGTGTTCTTCGATCGGCAGACAGTCGGGTGTTCGCCCGGCAAGAAGAAGAAAACGTGCCGAATGATGACACACACACACACACACACGCACATCTTATGATCATGACGTTTCTTTAAACCCTCCAGCCGCGTTCTTTAGGCCTGGTATTGGATTCGGGTCTTTGTCCCCCACCTGATGGGGCAAATTCCAGTTTGGGACACGGGGCCCGAATTTCTTTGGTCGCAAATCGTTTTGCCAAACCGGGCTTTGCTGTTGGGACTCCCGGTTTCGCGCAAAGAAAAAAAAAAAAAAAAACAAGGGGCCCCCCGCTGTTAGTCCTCTTGGAGGTCCCATAACTCCCCCCAAGTGTCCGGCACAGCTTCGGCAGCCGAGGTCATGAAGAAAAAGACCACCACCGTCAGCAGAGGTGGGCCTTTGGGACTCCAAAAGGAGACTCCGTTCCCAACCTGTGGTGTTGACGTTGGGAAGTATGTTGTTGTCACCGCTGCTGTTTGATCCTCTTCAACATAATTGTCAGGACCTAAAGTGCTGAAGAAGCAAAGAGTGTCGCACGATAGTAGGTTGTGCAGAAACCATGGATGAAGCGAACCAAACAAACCAACCATAGCAGACAAAGATATTCTGAGGTGAAGTCTGAAGCTGACCTTCTGTTGGTTTCCCGATGTTGGGCCGTTGATAAAGGCGACCCGCAAAGTCATCGCCGGTCCTGCAACCTCACGAGTAAAGGAAGCAACCGTCTGCAAGTGAGTCAATAAGTCCGAAGGGGTGGTTAGAAGAAGTGAGTTGTGGGTTGTGGTTGAAATGAAATGAAATGAAATGAAGTGGCTGGCAATTCAGTGGATCCGTCACTCCACCAGCCACTTTTCAGGTGGGTTCCCTACTAAAATTCCATGGCCATGATGCCAGGCCTGCGGCGCCGGCCCTCCGGGGACTTCAACTCGCCAGGCGGGAGCTCGCGAGTTTCACTGCTTCCAGTTTTGGGAACTATTTGCGTTTCTGTGTCCACATTTGCATGGCCCCAGCCCTGAATCGTCTCAATGTGCAGTTTGCCTAAGGCCATTTTGGCTTCGACCAGGCTAGGAGCCCCACGGTTTGAGGAGTAAAAGTTCCTCAGTTTCAGAATATGTTTGTTATTTCCCATTGTTGAGTTTGAAGGGAATCGATTCCACTACTGGAAATATGTTTATTGTTTCCAAGTACGAAAAAGCAAATGGAAGGCGTATCCGGGTGTCAGCTGGCACCCTTTCGCGAATCCACAAGGTGTACCCGGCGAAAGTATGTGAAAGATTCATATGGAGTCAACAGTCAAACGGCCCTCTTTCATTTGGCTGAAAGTTCGCGGACAACTCCACCATTTGAACTTAGCCATCCCTTTTATCCTCATACAGGGCCACTTTCAACGGTCAACCCCAACAAGGTTCCAACTCTTTTTCTCGGGGAGGAGGGTAGGTCAAAGTAATTGTCGACTGTGTGGTCCAGTGTTCCTTAGAGCACGTTGCACGTGCAGATTCCTGGCAGCATTTTGAAAGGGAGCAAGACCAGCAAGGACCAATGGGCAAGACTGCTTTAACCGCCTGGTTTGCTTTAAACAAAGTTCCCTGTTACTGGCATGTGTCTAGGTTTGTTTGGTTCTGTTGATTTTAGTGCGGCAAAAACCAGCCATTTTTTTGCTGCCATACCATTTGGGTTGGAAAGAGCAAAGGGAAGCCAACTCGGAACATCCACCATTTCTTGGTCAAAGCCAAGTGCGCTCAGGGAGCTCACAGAAGACACTGAGATGCGCAGGGCTCAGCGAAGATTACCGGATGTGAGTTGTTACCAAGCGATGGGGTACCCCCCCCCCCCCCGTTTAGGTTTGTGGCCACCAGCGAAGAAGCGGTCGAAAAGGGTTAGATCCCCTTTTGCATATGGGTCTGTATTTGTTTGGAGAGTTTTCAGGTTGGTTTAAAGGGAGATTAAAGGAACACCCATCAATTGCCTTGCGGTGGTTCTCTTCTCAACCACCAGGTGTGTTGTTCCTACGCTAGCCCAAAAATCCGTTAATCTCCTTTTGGGTCTCCCTTTGAGGGGGGGGGTTAGGTTCCATGTTAATTTGCTGGGGAGTACTTGAGCAAGGGCCCCTTTGGCATGGTTGGAGACTCAGGTTTCATTGCGCCCCGAAGCTTCTGAAATGATTTCCGTGGGGGATCGATCCCCTCGGATAAAAGTGGCAAAGGTTGAGCACAATCCCGTGAAAGGCCATCCCACGGAAAGCCACGGAAAGGCATTTTCAGGTATGGGTTTTGGAGGTATGGATGCTTTCATAGAAGTCTATGAGGCAGTATATACCCCTTTAGGTAGTGGCATAAACCCTACCTCAAGACCTCCAAAACCCATCCTTGGAACAGCCTGAATTCGAGAGTGCGATGCATAGAAACCAATGGCAAGTTGTTTGAAGAAGTTTGTGTTTTCAGCAAGGGGACCAATGTCGGTTTGGGGAGACCCATTTGTGTGTGTGTGTGTCGGCTTGTTGTTCTTTTTGAGGGTATCCGTTTTGGGGTTGCTTTAAAGGGAAGCCACTCGGAAAGCCCACAATTTGTGGGGTGCCCCGGGATTTGGTCAATTTGGTAGACCTAGGCCAGAAGACGCTGTCGGAATCTTCAGGCCCGAGCACCCAGTTGGATGTGTGGTTTTGTGGCGGAGTTGGGTCCCTGGTTCTTGCCGGTAAATGGGAAACCCCTCCGAAAAGCCACACCAACAGCCAACCATGTTTGGAAGTCCCCCTATTTTGTTGCACACCTTACACCCTCACACAAAAAGGGGGGGGGGACCTGGGAATCCCATGGCGTCAGTGCTAGTCTCAGAAACATCCATATGGCTCCTCTTGTTTGAGGCTCGGTGCACATGTTTGGTAGTCTTTAAGGGAACCAAGAGGGGGGGAATTCTGGGCCCCTTAGAAAGAGCAACCCATCCGCAGTGTTCCTGAAACATTCTGTGTAGCCCATGGCCTTCGACCTAAAGGTGGGGTCAGCGGAAGGTTCCACTGCGAAGGTATACCGACCTGTCGGTTCAAGGGCGTTTCCCCCCGCTTGCTCTGTACGGCATGAATATATACGGCACACTGAACACCGTTTTGACGCCTTTAGGAAGGAACCTTGCAAGTGAAAGGCTCATACCCATATGGCTGTGCGTGTTTGAGGAGGTTTAATTGCCCTATGTTGACCTTGGTTCAAAGAGATAGCAAAGCGGAAAATCACGCAACACCGACTTTTTCTCCGCTGTTCAAAGCCGGCCTTCCGACCTTTAGGTTTCCGTTGTTGGTCCATGTTTAGTGCAGGTCCTCAAGGCGGTCACCTTTTACTCCCAGGTCCTTTAAACAAGTAAGAAACGGTTCAGGCTTTTGTTGCCAATCCACGGATGTTGTTGGAACACCCAAGCGGTCATGTCCGAGTTTTTGTGGACCCCATTTTTGACACCGACCCACGGCATTTGTAGAACTCCAAACTGAGGAGCAAGAATTGCCCTGGTGCCAGACGGAGGCAGGGAATGGGAACTTTCCTCCAGAGGTGTGTTTCTTGAATTTTTTTGGCATATGGCGCCAGCTTCCGAAGCCCATGCCCAGACCAGGTGCATTTTCGGGATGGGGGGGTTGTCCCAAGCCCTCAGTCCTGAGAATAGCGCCCTTCCCAACAGCTCCCTGGGCAACGGGCTCCATTTGTCCCAAAGGCATAGGAGCCGTTGAACGTGAGCGTGGCTCAAAGAAACTTGGACGTTTGGGATCAGACAATACCCTTGACTTAATGATGAGCAAGGAAAAGTGTTGAATCCCCGCTTTGAATTTGATTGTTGACCAAGCAAGAGGGACAAGGTTTGGGGAGAGCTCTCAGTGAGTTCGGTTTGGGTTGAACAGTGCCTGAGCTTTGAGGAAGTTGTTGGCAGCTTTCAGGTATAGGGTTCTGGTGTCCGGGAGTGCAGGAAGCGAAGTCATAGAGATGAGGTGTTTTGAAAGGCATTCGGCACAATACTGAATTAGTGGATTGGTCAGATGATACACACACACCCAGCCGCACTCACACACACAAGGCCACATTCAGACAAGTAGAGATGCTAAGGTACAGTCATAGATATGCAGTCACTGTCACGCAGACAAGCGGACCCAGACTCACCTCATGGCGGACTTTGCAGTCTACATCATCACCATCATCATATTGAGTCCCCCAAACCTGACACTTCGTTGAGATGTACACGCATTGCAAAATGCACGCACGCACGCAGAGACTTACACACACACACAAACAATCACACACACACACAAACAATCACACACACACACACACACACACACACACACACACACACACACACACACCCACACACACACACACACACACACACACACACACACACACACACACACACACACACGCGCGCGCGCGCACGCGCGCGCGCACGCGCACGAGCGCAGAGACATCGTGCGTGCCTAGCGAGGGGCAGTGCGTTTGCATCAATATGGGCTCAAAATTCAAGCCCACCGAACTATGGGGATCCTCACCCGCTGTCCATTCGTTCTGTATGTCGCCGGGGGTCTGAAGTTCCTGGATGTGGGGGCCCCAAGAACAGGCACGCAGTCCATGCACATGGCCTCAGAGATTCTAGGCTACAGGACGTTGCACACCGGATACCACCAGGAGTTCCGATTTCCGATGTGCAACTACCTCTTCAACAATGGCAGCTTAGAGCTGGCCCTGGCAGTTCTGGAAAACTTCGACGCTGCCATGGACGAGCCCGTGCATTTGATGTATGAAGAGGTCATGACCCACTTCCCAGAGTCAAAGTTTATTCTCACAATCTCCGATTTGGAGGACTTCCATTTGGGTAAGCATATGGCTAAATTGCCCCCTGTTGGTTGCAAAGAAAGTCTACCGCTGGACATGTTCCTAGGTTTTTTTGCACGTGACTTCAGCAACTGGAGGACTGGCATGAGAACTATGTCTCTCTCGTCCAAAGTATGGACGCTCGGGGCGTGTATCGGGCAGAACCGCTGAAGATGTTCGAGGAACTCCATCCGCCTGGCTTCGATAAAGTCTACGCACAACTCGAGTGCAGCGCTATGGCATCCTGGGGCTGCGACTTTCTGAAGCCCACGGCAACTCGGCTCACGGCGAATCCACCGGGCTTTCACCTGAAACGGTTTTTGTTTCTCTCCCCCATGTTGGAGGTCCACTTGATTTTAGGAGTAAACGGCGATCCTCTTTGGGTCAACGCCAGTGAGGCAGCATCTAAGCAGAGCTGCATCGAGAGCCACCGGAAGCACATCCTCCGGGTGCAGCAGGTGATCCCACCACACAGGCTGCTGGTCTACAACTGGTCGGATGGATGGTCTGGGCTGTCCCATTTCCTGGAAAAGCCCATCCCAGATGCCGAGTTTCCGCATGAAGATCTGCCTGGAGACAAGTATATCCCAGGCCATACAACTGATTGAAGATGTGTGCTGCTTTGTTGTTTCTTTTTTTTTCGCTTTTAGCGAATGAGGTGTGGCTTCTGCAGAAAGCGTGTAGCCATGACAAAGGAGCGCGCAACCTGAGTCGACATGCTCTTCTTCCTTTCTCAGGGCGAGCGTTGTTGGAGGGTGCCCTTTTCGGAGTGGAGTAAACGGAAACCAACCCGCTGATGGCTCGAGTGTAAATGGCACTCCTGCCAGATGTAGATGTTCTTGGGTGGTCCTTACCCTCCTGTCCCGAAAGACTATGTTCCTCCAAAAAGTGACCCTTCGGTGAGTTGTGGAAGTGCTCATGCGTGGATGCATGTCAAGCCCACAAAATCTCCAGATTCATTTTGCTGCCAGGTTCCAGCAGCTCCCGCCGTCCCAGTTCAAGCGGGCGCCTGAGCTCGCGCTACGTGGATGCCCGAGAGGAAGCACGCAAAATGTGTGTTTTGCTGGGGAGGGAAGTATTGCAACTTGTGCGTTCTTGACCATGTCATGTCCACTCCATTGAAAGACTTGTGGTCCAGTTGTCTCATTATAGATGATGACAGTCCTTAGGAAAACAATGGTAGTTCTATGAGCGACCATTGTTTTCTATCAAAGGTGGTTTGACTCCCAGTGTTTACACAATGAACCACCAAACCAAGCACAACCATAGCACAAGCATATTTGCTCTTCTTTTTTTTTGAAGGTCTCTTGGTGTTTATCCCAAAGGTGGGGGCTCGACTCGTGAGATGAGCCACGTGCTCAAAACCCGGGGATCGATGAAGGTTAGTAAGGGACAATCCCAACCACAAATAGTTGCAGCCGCCTTCTTACTTCTTTACATGGTTCTGGATAAAGCACTTTAATACCGGGTTTTGATTGTTACTCGTACGGTGCTCGGAACAATCCGGACGTATCATGATTATATATATATATATAGATTCATCGAGCCCATTGTGTATTGTCCTATCAGTAGAAAGTGTAACTGCGAAGGGGGATCCAAGACCTTAGTTAAGATTCTCCTCGAAATCGACATGGAGCCCACAAAAATCATCTTAGCATTGCTTGAGCTTCGGGACGGTCACCAACCCACTGGGGTTTTTTGACAACCAATGTATCACAAAGGTGCAAAGTGGACCAAAACTCCACGAGCGAGCGCCAGGCCCCATGTCGCGACCAGCCTCCGCGAGCAGCGCTGGCCTCGGCTTTCCCCGATCGAAATGCTCCAAAGCGGGGTAGGTCAATTCGCCACACATTTTAGAACCTATTTGAGTGGGGATTGGGATGTTGACTGGGGCTACGATTTCGGTTTTGACCAATGGCCACATGGGGGGTCCATAAAACAAAAGGTCTGAGACGTTCCCAATGAAAGCCCTCCTTTCAACCAAACTGGGTTGGGAACACTGAAACATGGCCCAACTTTGCGATTTGCATGGACGCCGTTCTACAAATGTAGGCTGCAGCCGGGAATAACGCACGATGCGAAAGCCATATGAGACCTCCCAGTCATGCGACGCAGCGGAATACAGTTGCGCAAGCCCCTGAACTCTCATGGGCTCTGTCCGATTTCTGACGCAGACTCAAACAGCCCCATGTCGAAGACGGCAAGGAGTTCGGCCTTCAAATTCCGCGCCTCGAGCCGAAAACACGCCAACCCGAGGCGAGAAGAAGACTCGCATTGGCTTCACGGAGCGGAACTGCAGTTCTCAGCTGGTTCGGTTCCTTCCTGGCGTCAGTCATTCTTGACAAGGCCCATATACAAAAGCTGTTATAACTGTCTTAACAACGAGTCACACGGTTTCGGGTGCTTATGTGTAAATCAGACGTTGAGTTCAATTAAAAGTCAGATGTCAAAAGACACTACAGGAGTCCTTGTGGAAGGGTTGGAACTGGACGTTTTGTGACTGGCATGAGCGCCAAGTTGGCCTGGCCGAATTTGTGCCTTCGAAAAAGCAACATGGGTGTCTCGTCTTACGATTTGGACCGCCCAGATGGCTTGGGTTTCCTTTTGGTGTTCCTTTAAAGCCACTAAAACAGGGGTGACCCCCAAAACAACACAGACCCACATGAGGTTCCGCGAAAATGTCCATGGAACCAACAAAGGGTATATCACATGAAGTCGCACCTGGTAACGAGTAACCACAAAAGTTGGTCTATGCTGGCTTCTGTATCTGACAGATGTTGGGCGACTCATGCAGGAATCCGTTTTTGGGATAGTACCTTGCTTTCAGGTCTATGATGGTTTTTGTCAGGCGAACCAATATGCAAGAAAGGAAGGAAGGCAGGAAAACAGGAAAGCTGACGTGCCACAAAGCTCTGCAAAGACAGACACGACAGTCGTTCGGGGAAAATTGTCAATACTCCACCCCTTGTTGGTTGGTTTTAAGGGGAAACTAGAAGGAAACCGTCCCCGATTTTGAGAAACACCCAAAATATGTATCCCATGGCAGTCAAGCCCCGCGCAGGACAAGCCCGACAAGTGAGCAGAGACCATGTCCGGCCAGCCTGCCAAAGGGTCAAGCTGTGATGACTGTGGTACTTAGCCTTGGGTAGCTCCTTCTCAAATCTCAGAATTCATTTCTGGGGTCTCCAAATCTATGTTGTATTTCTAGGGTAGACTAAATATGAAGCAGAGTCAGAACACGATATTTTCTGCTTTCTAGTGGGCCAAGGTTTCTAAGTTTCTAAGTTGTTGCTGTACAGGGTCTTCACGCGCGCCCCAAGCCCAACGGTCTGACACGATGAATAGCCACGGCAGCCGATCCACAATCCGGCGCACAGCTGGGTGTGGGGAACCCATTAAACGATCACTTCGGGGGATGGCTTTGATAGTCGTATTTCAATGGGGCCAGTTGAAATTGCCTCTGCGTTGTGAAGGAACTCCTTCAGTTGGGGAGTCACGCTCCAACCAAAGCTTGGCATCCATTTTCCACCCAGGCGTGCAAGAACAAGCTCGATCCACATTCGCGGATCCCCGCGCAAGAAGCGCGGCGATCGCGACAAAGAGTGGCGAGAGCTAAAAATGCGGCGGGATTCCGCGCGGTTGGAATTCTCCGCTGCTGGGTCAGCTATCTCCCTCTGCGGGTGATAAAGTTTGATGGTTGAATCGGCCTTGACTCTGAAGAAGAACGAGGTGGAACATACATGTGAGGTGCAGTGGTTGGATTGGATTGGATTGAGACACATGGTTGGTTTGCTCTATTGTACTTCCTCTCGCCTTAGCGGTCCCTTGGGTTTAACGCACCCGCAAAGCCTATGTCCGTTCGAGTCAATGGTACAGCCAAGGTACATGCATGTCTCTACAAGAGGACCCTAAGGTTGATTTCCTCTTTCCTTCAAACCCCCCCGAATGGCACCTTGATGTGAGACAACCATCTTTGTTCTTCCCGCCCTCGTTTGCAGAAAGCGGAGAGCCTGAATTTCCAGCTGTGGACCTCCAAAAGGGTGACAGCTTCAATGAAACCCACCAGAAAGTTCATCAATCCCAGCGCTCAAGGAGAACGACCGAAGCCATGGGCGTTAAATTGCCACACCACGCAAGAATGTTCCAATTGGCTTGGGAGAACAATGATGGCTGGTAGTTTTCTGTAAATTGCTCAGCCCTCAATCGCCCAAAATCGACGGCGAGCCATAGGGGTCGATGCGGAAAAAAAAAATGCTGACTGAGGCTGAACCTCTGAGCGGCCTGTGATCCAGAACTGGATTATGTACGCTGGGTTTGCACGAAATCCCCCGTTGACAGGGGTCTATATATATATATATACATAGATATGTATATATGTATGGTCCCGTGTTCCGTGTTGCTACCCCCCCCCCCCAAATATGGTATGGGTCCCCCCAGGACCCTATGGTCCCACCCCACCCCGACCCCCTGAACTCGCACCCCGACACCCCGGCACCCCCACCCTGGTACGACAACCAACCAAACATATAAAACAAGTGGTTCTTTTCTCTGCTGTGGTGTGGTCTTCCAACTCTTGGCCAGACTCAAGCTCGGCAGCTCATGATGGTACCTGTCAAACAGGTCTGTCGATCGCGATCAACCATTCCCCCAAAAGAACTCCGCGAATTATGTGTGCAGATGTGGCAATTCGACGTGTCAGGTCTCGATTTGTTCGGCCGTCCAAGTATTCTGTTATATGGAGCCTGGTGGTTCAACCACGATGCCAAGGTTGAACACAACAGCGTCAACAATGCGTTTGCAGGACGGTCGGGGGGGACACGTTGCTCGCATTACACGGAGCAGATTTGTGCGCTTGTCCTGCAAAGTCCAGGAGCATCTAGCCGCGAAGGCTGAACAAGTGGTGTGCGCTTTCGAGCTGATATGGGCGTGTATTTTGCTCGAGGGGACACCAAAAGGAAAACCACCATTTTGTGGGCAAAAAGAGGCTCCAGTTTGTGAACGCAAATCCGGGCGCCTAAAGGAAGCCACCCCATGTTGAGTGCACGTGGCTTCCGCTTTCTTTTCTGGTTCGGGGCCCCGGATGCACAGTCAGCGAAGCCGGCCGGGCTACCCTGCGGCTATGGCTACCTGCGCAGTCGCGGAACCGAAATGGTGGAAATCATTCGAGGATGTCCGTCCAGGCAATTTGGGAGGTATTCCCGAAGTTGCAACGAGGCCTGTTTCGGGGGGTTGCAGGTTGGTGCGGTATGGGGACATCTCAAGGCCATCTTTGAAGGGTGATTCCCTTTGCGAATGGCCGCAGCCGTGCTCAACTTCTATCGCCACCTTCAAAGCCAGGATTTCAGAAGGCGCGAGAGGGATGCAGACAAATCTCCACGTTTGAGTTGCCCCACTTGTGGCTAGGTGTCTTCGCAGTCAGTGGAGTTGTTTTTTCTCGCGAGCAAACAAGCGCACCTGGACCCCTCTAAGACTCCAAGACTCTCGGGCTTTTGCAAAAGGGAATGGTGCACTTCCATGCTGATTTGTCGGAAGCAAGGCGGGAGTTGTGCGCTACGGCTGAAAAGGAAATGCGTGGGGCAGCCTTTTGGGCCTTGGCAACCATGTGTTTGGGCGTCCCTGAAAAGCAAACTGTGACCTTCCTTTTTCTTGCCGGAGCACCCTGGCCCCGTCAACCAATGGAAGGCGATGATCGACATTGTGAGCTTCGCGCTCGGTGGCGTTACCGTGGCCCGGGGCCCTTGCCAAGTCGATCGTGGAGGGCGAAAGGCAAGTCTGGACAAATTAGAACAGGCTCACAGCAAGCTTTCCTATGATGTCATTCAATGCAAAAACATACCACATTGCCATAGCGCCGGACAGAAGGTCCCTTGAGGAAATTGTGGGAAGAAACGTCTTCATATTCCAGAAGCCGACAGCAGAATGTTGATTTTTGCTAGACCTCCAGTGCTTATTTGGTAAACAAACGGGTTTCCCTCAAAACACCAACTACCAAAGCAAGAGTGCTTTTTTTTCCAGGGGTAAGGCGGAATGGGGAGTTCGACACGCCCATGCTCGTCTTACAGAACTGGCTCAGATGCAAAAATAAGTGAACCAGTTACCAGTTGGTAGGTGCTTTATCCCAGCATTCATAATATTCGATGTTCATCCAACTGGTGCCTGGAGTGGCTTGTGTCCATCAGGGGTTTGGTTCGTAGGGCTCATTCCTCTGAGTTTATGGACCTTTGTGCTCGTGGATTACTTTGCTTATGGTGTTCAAAGGAATGAAGACCATCTTAGCGGCAAACACAAAGTCCAGACTCCTGTGCCCAATCCGCTCAGGAAGTGAAATTCCTTTGTTCTTCAGCTATCGACCAGAACGACTCCTAAGTAGGGCGCCAACCTGTACAGCTGGGTGTGTCTTTTGTTGAGGCTTGTTGGGTTGCTTGAAAGGGAAGCCACAGAAAAACCACCTTTTAGGGAGGTCCCCCTAGCTTGAACCAGACTTAGCTTACCTTGTTTATTATGTTGGCTTTTTTGGGTTCCCATCATTTTGCCAAATGCAGAGAAAATGAGCCCAGGTGATATCCCCAACAGCCCCTGAACCCAACCTTCCGGGCAGCATCCCTGAAAGCTGCCCACCATGTCGCCTATCTCACCCTATAGACCCCAAAAACGCTTTCAGCCGGGGAAAAATGATATCTTCTTGGCTGGCTGGCTGGCTGGTTGGCTGGCTGGTCCCCGAAAAGAACCCCTTGGCCGGATCCTCAGGCCTTCCTGGCCATTGTGGCCTCCATGGGGGGCGACTGCGTGGGCGCGGCCAACAAGGTGAAGGCGATGGACCCCGACCCGCCCACCTCCCCTGGTTGGATGGCCCCTCAGGCAACGTAACTTGGATGCGGGACGAAGTCATGAAAAATGGTTGAACCAGATTCTACCCCCGAAGCCACCAGAAGAAAACCGGGGCAGGGATACCTCTACAAAGTGGCTGGTGGCTGTATATCTCATCAACCTTGTGGGGGTGGTTTGGGGTAGTGGAAACCATCTTCGAGACACGAATCCTTCGCCGGGCCCTGAGCTGACAATATGTGCAGTCTATGTTTGATTTTGGGACATGGAGGGACCTTCCCACCAAGCCAGGGGACCTACCCAATGAGCCAATAGCAAGTAATATCATGCGTTGCTCAAGGCAGATAAGTGTGTGCCCTTGCGGGCGTAGTCTGTGAAATACACTGTGGCAGCTTCAACACGCCTGTGGCAGCTCTGTCATGATTTGATCATGTTGAAAGACAATTCAGCAAGCCATCAATTTGGGGGAAAGGAGCCATTCCTATCTAGATTCCTATTCGAAATTGGAAAAAACCAAAACGATTGCGCAGTTCCATATGCAGTCCAATTGAGTTCTAGACATGTGTGAGTCTATTTGCATGGTCTGTTCTCTGAAGTTGAATTTGGAAAGCAATCCCATCTGAAAGATGTGTTCTTTATCTTGCTCAGGTTAGCATGCTGAAAATCAAATATGGGAAGAATATCCTATGTCAAGTGCTGTGTCAAGTTCAAACAACTTGAACTTGAAACCATTGTATTTTTCCTTATGCATGCCAAATAAGAATTGCAAATGGAGAAAGACAATCAAAATTGCTAGTTGAATGTGAAATCAACTTCAAATTCCAAAGGGTTAGTTTCCTTATCTGATATCCTGTGAATTTGACCTAGCACGATTGATGCAAGCCAACAACAGGAAAGTGTGTCCAACAACATGGTGCTGCTCCTTGGCAAACATGCAGTAATTGATGTACTTACTAGCATTTCTCAACTCGGCCGTGAATGGCATGTGCTCCCTCAAAAAGAAGGGGCTCTTGGATCCAGGCCAAACAAACAGTAAAGTTGTTCCAAACACCTCAAAGCTCTGTCTCAACATACAGACCTTCTTGTTCAATCTAAGAGCTTCCCGGTTCAACCCTCATTTGGGGGTGGGGGGGCTAACAAGAAGGAGTAACAATGAAAAACAATGCTGTGCTGATTGTCTGACCAGACGCAGGTTTCACATTAATTTATATATATATACACACATAATAGGGGCACCATATATTTCCCGTTTAGGTGGCTTACTCAAGGTGAGTTTCCCTTGGTAGGGCCGATGTTTTAAGGGAAATATAGGGAGCCCTGTTGAATGGCACCTTTTTTTGGGTTTGTTACCCCATGAAACCAACCACTTGCGTCTTGTCCATCGTATTTGTGCGCGTTTCGTTTTGCGAGTGTCACGGCCAGGAAGATCCAGCGGAGCTGGTGAATCAGTTCAAGGTCCAAGAGATGACTATGGAGACCAAATCTGGGAAAGTTTGCTGCTGAGGCGGGCTATTCAACCTTTTCAGAGTCTCAGAGTTCCAAGCAGCAAAACAGAAGCCCAATCGACTCGCAAGTGGATGTCAGAAACGGTGGCACTTGCCAGTCCGCCGTTTTTGTGGTGCTTGTTCTTGGAGAGACTCCCAGAGGAAAAAGCTTATTTTGGAACGAAGCCACCCTGCCTGGTTTAATGTACATACATTTTGTATGTGTAGAGATGGCCTGATATTGTAAGGTGTACACATACAAATTACACAACACTCTCAAACAGCAGCAGTCGTTTGAAGAACGGCATTGGGACTCGACCGCCAATTGTGCATGATTTGTCAAAAATTGCTGAAATGTGGGATGCGTATCGGCGTGTGGCCTTGGAACAAGATGCCCTGACACCAATTGAGCTTGAAATTGTATGCCAGACTTGCCACAAGGGGCTGCTGCAAGCCAGTTGCTTTCAAAGGCCATAAGGGAAATCCAACTGTGGATGGGGTCTCGGAGGCGAGAGATGCCGAAGTTTCACTAAAGGGGCACCCTTGAGGTGTAATTGTTTTTTTGTTTTTTGTTTTTCTCCGGGGTTCTCGCTGCGCCAACACAAACTGTTCAACTTTAGGATGAGACCATTTAAGCAATCTGATAGTCTTAAGAATGGTTCCACCACTGGGATGACCATTTAAGCCAAAGCCTGGAAAACAAGTGGAGCTTCTATCTTTTTTATGCTTCAGTCAGACGTCCTTTGGGAGTTCCAGGCGCTGCCATGTCGTACGTCATGCGGCGACCTGAGAGGGCCAATGCGCCTTCTGCAGAAAGTTTCGAGAGCTGACCAAAGGGTTGGATTGCACTGTGGACGAGATCCATTTCGCCCCACCTAGGAATCTCTGAGAATTACCCTGTAAGTAGCAATCAGCAATGGTTTCCCCCATGGATTCAAAGTGGTGCGAGTATTTCGCAACTATTATTTGACCACCCAATCCTTTGACAGAAGATCTTTCAGCATGGATATGCAGCAAACCCCAAGCCACGAAGCAAGTTCTGCTTGGTCCAAATGTCTTTCTGCAACCATCACATCTCCCCTCCAAACACGGGCATTGGATACCTTGGGAGATGTTCACACCCGTTCCGCCTGAAGCTGCAGAGGTCTGATTTGACCTCGGAGGTCTGGTTTGTTCCACGGCCGAGCTTCCCTCTCAGGCTGCAGAGTTTCCAGAGCCGCGTTGGCTCAGAAGTCAAATGCCAAAGAACGGCGGACAATGGATGCGCAGTGGTCGCATAGCTGGTCGTGCGCTACGAGTGTGCTATAGATACATCCAGTTGCCATGAGCATGGCTTGAGTTCGGAGTGGCGGCCCTGTAACAGCTGCCTATGTGGATCCCGGTCACCACGCTGCTAGATATTCAGCCGTTGTTCTTTCAGCTTTTGAAGGACGGTTGCCTTGATGCCCGAATGAGCAAAACATGGAAGTCGCAAGACAGAGTGGATGCTTTCTACAAGTTGAACTCCTAAACAGCCAAGAGCCAGGTAATGCTCTCCGATGTTGATCTCCTTGTAAGCACCATCCAAAAACAGGTCCCAAAATTCTAGGACCCACGAGGCCCAGTTTGACACACTTCTTCGCTCTTTCATGGAGCGCTGCTGATGCTGGCAGGACCTGCAAAGCCCAATCTGCGCAAATTGTTACGAGCTCGGCCGGTTCACATGAGCTCACCCATAAGTTGCTTCAGATAAGGTTCTCATTCTGGCTTAGGTGTAATGGCTTGGCCAGATACTGCAGCTGGGCTCATTCTTTGAAAGTTCCTTGGAGTTCCTAGGTTGTCAAAGTCCGAAGTGTTGGTCCATGTTTAGTCAAGGTCCCAAAGGGTCCCAAACCTTTCAGTTCATACTATGATGAAATCGCTTGGTCGCAAGTTCGCGCTTGCCATCGCTGGTCTAAGAAGGATCATGCCATGGGTAAAGGGAATCCAGCTTTGAAAGGACCTGTGACACTAGATGTCTCAAAGTGATCCCTTATATAGAGCCACGCACACACAAGGGGCCCTGAAAGACAAGTTTCCTGAACCCTCCACCCAGACATTTCCCTTGTTTCCCTGGTCTAAGTTCTTTCAAAGTTCGCAAAAATGAAGGAAGCTTGCGCACTCGGGCACGCTGCTTTTACTCGGGTGCACTGGAGGAATAAGAGTGCTTTGGATAGGCTTTACCGCCCATGCTGACCCAGGCGGAGGACCCATTTGATTGCACGTGCTTGGCAACAGCAAGGCTTGATGTGATCATGGGTGCCCATTGCTTTCACAGTACACTAGAAATTGGTATGAACTTTAATTGGGGACTGCATGGTAGACTACCATTTACAGGGGATTTATGCCCGCCAACCCCATTGTTCCCATTGAAACTCATGCGCATCGCCATGCCCAAATGTGCTTTGTTGAGAGGCCGCATTTTCAGCTCCCATGTTCCACAGGACTCCTCCGATGGCGGCCGGCGGCCGTAGCTCGCACGGCGCGGGTCCAGGCGAGCATGCTACAGATATTGAATATAGTGTGTATATATACAAATGAATATTATATTTACATATACATGTATGCTATATAGGTATCTGCCAAAAGGAGGCATGATGACTTTCACTTTGCGTGTAGCAACTCCGGAAACACACCGTGAAACCTGCGAGCAAGTCAAGCGCACATCTTCTTGACCTTGAGCAAGTGAGACCCTCTCACACACGGGCTCCTCCGCCCCATCTGGGTGCACGCCTCCACGTGCCAACGTGTCCTGTTGCGCAGTCGTGAAGTATTGCAGGGGCTTACCCAGCATAAGGGGTCGAGCTTACCCACCAATCAAGCACCCTCGCACCAACAAACATTGAATTTTGAATTGGGTGTGTCTGTTTTTGAAAGGATTCCCTTTGTGGTTTCAAAGGGAAGCCAACACCCCTCAAAAAAGACAGCTTCAATTGCACCTGGACGGTTTGTGGAAACGGTCACACTCAGACTTTGAGGAAAGAAAACCGTGTCGCAGCCAGGCTCCTTGTGCCCAGCGAAGCTTCTCTGAAGCTTCAGAGACGGCAGGCGAGAGGCGGTTGTCTCAACAAAGGGAACCACAAAATGGGTACTTTCCCTGGGTTCCCGAAATCGCAATCGATATAGGATCATTGATGCGTGGGGCAGTACCAAAGTTCCCTGGATACCGTTGAAATGGACAAATTCATGCACCGCCAGTATGGATGAAACAATATCAGGACACACCGACTAACTGCCAACTCAGAAGTTTGTCCCTCAACACTACAACCTCAGAAGCCCTGGTCCAGCCACTAGGTGATCCAGGTGATGCCCTGGTTCCCGGCGTGCGCGTCTACCGGCGCCGCCGTGCGCGGCTCCGAGGGGCCTTGGGTCGGGGAGAATTGCTTAGTGATGTGGCCATGGGTCAAAATTCAAAAACCAGGATATGGACCGCGGTTTTAGTCCTTGCTTCCATTTACCAGGGTTCCATTTTCGGTCCATGTCATCATGACATTTCGAAGTTAAGAGTGAAACTTCTTGTTAGGTCCGTTGGTTGCGAGTGAGGTTCTTCAGCTTGATTGTGCTTTCTATCCATATGGCATGGCTGTCAAAGCCGACCGACCTATGGATTGGCAGCATCCATTTCGCACCAAGGAACCAAACACAGGCTAAGTCGCCACAGGGTTCAGGGGCAAATCTTCCATGTGGTGAAATGAATTGGCTTTCTTCCCCTCGTTGCTTGAAAGGGAGTCTGTCACTGCTGCATGTTTGTCCGCGCGGGACTTAAGCAAACGCAGGAAATGCAGCAGTGTGAACTTAGTTGCATTTTGCTTGGATGTTAGGACTTTAACTTTTTGCCAACTCATGGGTTTTCCACTAAACCACTAAAAGTTAAACTTTTAGCAGGGGAGCAGAAAGCAACTGAGGGAACATACAGCAGGGATAATTTTCGCTTTCAAAGGATGCGCGCGGAGCATTCCAAGCTTCCCTTGATCCATGGGTAATGCTAGCCTGCCAGACGGTCACAGTACCGACGAGACGAGTTGTTTGCCTCTGAACATTGCACGGAAAGAGTTCGGGTGGATCAATATCACACTTAAAACCTTTTGGAAGCTATGGTTCCTGTTCCTCCACAAGGTGATCGATTGTTGGACGGTTCGGAGACATGAAAGAGACCCAGTACAGCATGGCTGTCATGTGCCCCTGAGGGTTGAGGGTGTAGCCCTATTTGGCCCCAAGCCATGAGACTCATATGATATGATATGATATATATATATATGTATATACATACGTGTCATATATATATATATACGTGTCATATATATATATATATATATATGGGCTTATATAACTGCTATATTGCCAAGCAGGTACTATGGTTCCCGAGTGATTAACTTCGACTGCAAATCTTGGGCAACATTTTCAGGACTTCACGACAGCCATTGACACCCAGTACTTGGATGACCACCCCGCTTAGTAAGTGGCAAAAATCCCAGTTCAAGCCCGTAGTTGGATTGTGCCCTCCATACAACCCACTTGTGTGTATGTGTCTTTTTTAAGTAGGACCCCACTTTTCCTGTTAGTTTCCTTTAAACACCACAAAAAACATGGGTATCCTCAAATCGACAGAGGCAACTTGTTCTGGGGACTGTTGCTGGGGATGATTAATTGGGGATACTAGGCATGTTGTCCCAGGCCGAGCACTGGCGAACCTTCCGCTGGGGCATCGGAAGTCGGCCACTGGTCTGGGTTTGACGTCGACCACATGGGACCCTACCCCCCGAAACAAAAGAGCTTCGAAGAGTCACGTTTTTGGGGGCTCCAGAAGTTCTTCGAAGAATCAAGCTGTTTGGGGGTGCCATTGAAATATTTGCAGGGGAGTACACCAAGGTAGCAGTCCCTCTCACGTGTTGGAGCCAGGATTTGGCAGTTTTGACCGAAGGTCTGCAGTGGCAAAATCAGGGTTCCGTTTTTGAGGTCGGGGCAGGCCTTTTCTTGCCGCAAACCTCGAATGGATGTGTCTTAAAATACCCTGACACGCCAATTTTGAAGTTCAGCTTTCAGTGTTCCGTTAGCGCTGGGGAGCCCCTAACAAAGGAAGGTTTTTCTTTGGTCTCCCTTTGATTACCGATGGTGCTGAACGGGAAAGCAAAAGCAAAGCAGCCGATCTCCAGGGGACAAACTCTAACTAAGTTGGTTTGTTGTTTTCTTTGATCAGCGTCAAACGAAAGCAGCCGGTGTTCTGCCCAGCAAAGTTGAGACATGGAGAAGTTAGGGCAAAGATGCCAGGGACGTTTGTTTCAACCTACAAACCTTTCGGCCTTTTGGAAACCTAAAGGCCATCGGTCGCAGGATTCTAACCTAAAGGTCCTAACGCGTTACGATTTGGTTATTTTGGGGATCCCCCTTGAAAGTGTAGTTGGGGCAGGGGAGTCTCAAGCGCGAGGATTCATCATGGCTCTCCTTTCCGTCATGTTGAAGGTTCCATTTGGGCGGGTCTTTTTTTGGGGTATCCCTGTTTCTTGGCTTTGATGGAAAACCAAGCAGAAAACCACTCTTGTGGGTCCCCCAAAAACAGACACCCCCATTTAGGATACCCAGACAAAAGTTGGCTACCAGTTGCTTTTTTGTTCATCACTGGTGGCAACTGGGCATGTGTTGGTCTGCGTCAAAATCGGGAGGACGTTAAAAGTTGTGGTTGTCCTTGTGGTTTCCCTACCCCACTCTCAAAAAGGGGTTTTCTCGAAAACACGTCCCCGTTTGGGGACCAGCGAACCCGAGGTTTCGCACGGACAGCAAGAATCGCTTCACCCCAGTGCACAAGCCGCACCCCATGAACTCGGTGGTGCGGGATGACTACTACGACAGCGACCACCCCGACATTGCGGCTCGGATTTGTATTTTTGTGTGCCTTCTGAGGGAACCTTTTTGATGAGTTTAAAGGGAAACCAGCAGGAAACCAACCATTTTTGGGGCCCCTATTTTAAGGCACACCCGCATGGAGGGTTGCGTGGCCTCCGGTAGGTGATTTGTGGGTGCGGCTGGACCGAGTCTGATTTTGTTCAACTGCACGCTGCGTAATGACACAAATGACAGACACATTTGCAGTCATTTCGTGAAAATGAAGTAGGTCCCTCACAGTCCTCGCATTTGAGGGCTTCTCAGGGTTGCTGTTGCAGCATGCTTTCCTGTCGAATGTCTTTTGGTCACCTCAATCCGCAGAGCTAGTTGCACAGTTGAGTACTCCAGGTGAACCGCATGGTACGCCCAGTTGCCGAGGAGTTTTGGTTAGTTCCTTCTGGGCGGAGAACCACCCAATAGAGTGGCAAATCCATACGTCAGTGTCCAAATGTTTGAAGGCATTGTATTCTCTGCATTAGAATTGGCATTCTTGTTTGGAGGCTGGGGAGGCATCGGCGTATTTCCCCCCACCTCCCAACGTGCCGCCAGACTTCTCAGTTGCCTTTGTGTTTGGTGACCGTTTTGAGTGGCAACCCAAAAGGCTCGCTTGGGTGTGTCTGGAGAAAAGGCACTCGACAATGATGAGTCTCCTTTTGGTTTCCTGAAATCCAAAAGGGGTACCCTCGAAAAAGATGGGCTTCTTTGGGCAGACAGACCTGCATAGGTCAATTCTCATCGATACCCGCCGGGAATCGAGGGGCTAAATAATTAGCACACCTGTTTCTCTTATGATCATGTCTCACTTTGTGTATAAAGTAGCCCTTGCAAAGTATTTTGGGGACCACACACCACGCCAAACGCACCTTTCTTGAGGAAGATTGAACTTGAACCAAACTTGGGATGGCTGTGTTTGGTTGGGGGGGTGGGAGTATTTGCAGGTTTCACCGATGGCCCTGAGCCAGCCTTTCGGGGACAGGTCTGGAATGAGCTGCGGGAGGGCTGGGAGGTGTTCTGGTACGAGCCTCGGCAACGAAATGATGTGCTCCATGGCTTGCCCAAAAAGGGGCTCCATTTTAAGGCGGTGGAAGGAATGAACTGCATTGCTGCTTAAGTTCCATGTTAAGTTTGGAGGGGAGCATTTGCTTGCTAGCCTGACTTGAATCAGGGACAAAGCAACCCCCATCCACCACAAAGACGACTCTGAATCGATTCTGTCTTGTTGCGGGCGGGAACATTCCGGGCCAGCTCGCCGACCAGCCAGACAGCTGGTCAGCCAGACATGCTCCGTTCGTGTTGGCCCCACGAGTGACCGCCGTTTCCAAGGTGATTTTGTCCCAAGAGGTTGGAGATGCCGGGAGAATCCAACAGGAAACAAGTGAGACATGCCGGGCTGAAGGGTACTTCGACGGAGATGTCTAAACCACGATGCGCTTGATTGGCCCTTTCAGGGAGCTTGCCTTTCTAGCGGCATAGGGTCTTGTTTGAGTTCAAACGTTTTCACGAAAACAAACTGTAGTTTCGAAGGACATGGTTGGACCGGTGCTGCTGTGCTTTGGAAGTAAACAAACGTTAAATGTCAAAAACGAGCAACACAACAGTGTGATTTGACAGAGACGCGCCAAAGTCTCATCCCAAAAAAGATGCTAATCCATCACTGTGCTGTTGTTGTTTCAAGGGTTTCACAGCAAAAAACCTTGTTGAAAACATTTCGTAGCGAAACAAGAGCACTCGCTCAGAGCGTCCGCACAACTCTTGAAAGTCTCATCTCCAAGCGTGTAAGCCCTCCTGTTTTTGGATTTGTTTTTGTGGGAAAAAATGGCACCCCGGCTGCAACCTCCAACTCCCACGCCTGGCTGATGATGAGAATATATGCCATGGTGTTTGACTTGCATGTTCCGCAGAAGCCTTTGATTTTTGCGCCCAAGCGCAAGGGGCTGCCTGCCATATGTGAATTTAAAGCACATGCTTTGGTGCCAGAGTGATCGCCTGCGACGCCATGATTGAAGCTGTGGTTTGTTCGGCCGCTTTGATCCGTAGCACGTAGGGCCCCAAAAGGTGATCAATTTCTGGGTCCCTTGCACAAGTGAGTCTACCTTCCACTTGCGCCCGCCCGATGCCCGCAGCCCAGGAAAACTCGAAGCGCACCGCCCGACCCTTCCCAGTGAAGAAGTTCGGACTGGAGCGCGCCAAGCGAGAAGCCGCCCGCCTGAAAGCTCCTCTCAGGATTGTTTGGTGTTGGGATCCCGCCACTTCCAAAAAGTGAAGGAGACTTTGGACTTTCCCAAGTCCAACACCTTCCATGTTTCCAGTTCCGCTCCTGAAGGTAGGGAGGATTTGGGGGACCCGTTCTTGGCAAAACTCAGGCTTTCGACTTCTACCGCGAGATGGAAGCGGCTGGAAAGCTGGGCCCGACACCTGAGAAGCGTGTCAAACAAGTAATTACCCAAAATGGCACCTTGGTTTATGGGAACAAAGACGAAAACCTGTGTTTCCCCACCTGTTTAATTTGCAGCCAGGTGCGACGGGTAATCAGACGATTTGATTAAGGGAAAATGCCAGCAGGGAAGGCATATGTGGCCTCCTGGAAAGTGTTCAACAATGCTTGAGGCTTTTGAGACACTCGAAAAAGGGAACAACCACAGAGGTGTTTATTACTTTAGGCAACGCTCGCTTCAGCAGCGGTGACAGAACCCCCCACGCAGCGTGCAGGTGTTGCGCGTTTTCGTGCGGCTGTCCCCAAAAGATGCCAAACACGGGCAACCTAAGTACATCTATTACGTGTACAGCTGGGCAAAGCGTCCTGGGCGAATTCTAAGGCCAGCGTCCCCGGGTGGAGTCGCCGCAGACTGGCGCCCCTCGGATCCAATGGCATGGGCCGGTTTCTCAATTCATGTGTCCCCCCATTTTTTGGTTGGAGGGGGACCGCAAGTGTTCGTGGATGGAAATGCAAAAGAAACTTGATTGAAGGGAAAACAATTGCGGTGGGTTCTACTATTTTCAGACACATCTCAATGGCAAAATGGGAACGCTTGTTGAGACATGCCCCCATCATTTAGAGCAACAAGGGAAGGTTATGGCCCTTAAGGCTCCTGAATAGCCGACTGAGAAAGTTCTTCAAATACCCTGAACAACGGGTTTAGGCTGAAGTCCCCTTTGGGAGGGTTCCTCTGGTTAAACATCACGTTTTGGGCCAAAGGTCAGGCTGGGGCGATGTCTTAAGGGGAAACAAAGTTCTGACAAGCGTGCGACAGCGTGCAAAAAAAAAAAAGAGAAGAAAAAAAACTTGCCTAGGAATCTGGAGGCTGGCACTGGGGATGGGAATAAACTGCAAGGCTCCCCCACAAACTCCGCGAGGGTCCCTTCATACCTAAGAATGAGCAAGACTGGGTCATTTTAATCCTGGGTCAGACCCTCAGGGCTGAATTTCTTGCTCGGCCGAAAGATGCTTAGATTGCCCCGAAAGCGCCGCGTCGAGATCGGCTCAGAGTTGCCGAGGTTTTCTTCGACCAGCGATTGCAAGCCTGGGCCGGGTAGCTCAAACTATATTTGCATTCGTGCATGAAACTGTCTCAAAATTGACTGGAATACGGTGGAATGTTGGATTTCCATCAAACAAACCAAAGCGGGGCACCCTCCGACCCACTTCTTCGGTACGGCCTCAATTTTGCTTGTTCGGACCTCCGAAAGTGGCAGTAAACGTTGGAACCCGCCAGGAAATGGTAAACGCTGCAAGAAAATCAATTGTCATAGTTGCTTATAGGGTTGCCTTTATGCTTGCTCACTTCCTCTCTTCCTCCCTTGCGTGATCGTTTTTGTTCTTTCACGTGATTTTCCTCCTTTATCACATGATTCGTGATTCCAGCGATCCATCCATCTGTTCGTCTGTTCATCTATCCACCCACTCACCCATCCATCCATCCATCTGAACCTGCGGAGATATCCTTTCGTTTCTTTGTGTTGGTAATTATTTGAGGATAGGGTTGAAAGACAAGTTTCGAGAACACCAGCTATTGAGACACCCACCCACTACGCACTGAGCCAAACAGTGCTTTTGGCACGGTTGCTTCATCGAGGGCAGCCTCAACATGACCGAAGCAACAACTCTTGCTGTGTGACACAAACCTAACCAGTTCCATCATCATCGTCATTGTCATCGTCATCATCATGCTTGGTGGCCGCTGCCGTGGCCTCGCACTCAAGCCTTTTCACGCTGCTGAAGTAGCACCCGCCCTGGCGTTTGCCACCCGTGCTAGAACATGTTCCTCATACATCACGATTGCTTGGCTCGCCAAAACAAGCATCAAACGTGTATGCGTATACGTGTATGTATTATGCATATGTATATGTACATGCCGCATATTTATATGTGCATCGGTATATTCATGTGCATGTCACTCCTAGTCCGGGTGTTTTTTCTACACTTTTGCAACGAGCCGAAGCAACACGACGCACTTCAAGCAGACTGGCCCAACTTGGCGCTTCCCAGCCATACACTGAGTAATGGGCGGCTTGGATTGGTGGTTTGGGGGTTCAAACCTCCAATTCTTGAGGGTAATATGAGAGCCCCGTCGAGGGCAGATGAGTTTAGAGGGATTTGCGACATATCCCACACAAGTTGTCCAAAGCCAACCTTTCAACCTTTTGCGTGGGAATCATCTGGCTTGCTTGTTTTTGTTTCGTCATCTGCTTTGCTTTGCCAGGGGATCAACGGGATCGCCGAGGTGAGCCTCTTTTGGCGTGACCAGCGGCCCCAGTCCCGGTGCTTCTCCGCGGCGAAGTACGGATTTGAGGGCTCGAAGATGCTGGCCATGGCCAAACAGATGCTCGGTTTGTGGGATTCGGATCTCCAAAAACTGGTGGTTGTCCTTTGGTTTCCCGCCCGGTCTCACTTCTGAGTTGATGGACTTCAGTCACTTTTTGGGTTTGGACCATGTTAGTGGTTTAAAAAAGGGTTGGGTGTGTTTTGGCTAACACCCTCAGCAAGTGAGCACTGTTAAGCTGCACAACCTTTGTGCTTGGCCGGGTGTCTCGCAGAAGAACGTGTCGCTTGATTGTGCTGGCTGTGTCTGTGTGCGTTTGTGACATGGCAACAAAGAAGCTTCAGGGACCTGCTGTTTGAAAGGGCCTTGAGACGAGAACGCTTGTCAAGGGCTTTCTGAGGGTTTGGTACGTACCGTACACACTGAACGCTAAAAGCGATAGCGGGTCGTTTGGTGATGAAGGTCCTGAACAAAATAGTATTGAATTGCAAGTTACACAGTTGATTAAGAGGGGTCTACGCTGGTTGGCTCGGGGGTGGTGAAGGGAGAGCAAGAATGAAGTGGTTGAGGCTGGATGTTAGGTTGGCGTGGGGTTGCTTTGGGGGTGGGTTGGGGTTCAAGGCGGTGTTGGCGAAGGTCACAGAAAGGCGAAAGGCCCAAAAGCTACAAAAGGCGCGAAAACCACCCACCAACAAACCCGAAGCCCATTTGAAGATTCCAGGACAGCCTCTACAAGGCTCTTGTCATGTCTTATGTTTGTTGTGTTTCGTGGGGAAAACATATTGGGCATACAATGTGTTTCAAGCCAATGTACCGGAGCCATATTTTTCCCTTCAAAGGGGCGCCTCTCAGGACTGATCCTGTGAACGGCGTGCTGGCGGTCCAGGGCGGAGGTGGCACCCCAATCATCCTGAAGGAGCAGAGGGGCGGAGACACTGAACGATGATCAAACCACAAGTGTAGAGCAAATTGGCTTTGATCTAGCAACCCCACCCCCCTTCCTCCGTGGCTGGCAACAGAGCCATTGGGGGGCCCGGATTGGCTTGGGTTTCCTTGAGTGTTTGCTGGTGTAACAATAACCTTCCGCGATGAAAGAAAGCTTCTTGAACCCCGTGCCCTGCTCCTGACCGGTTCAGGAGAAGGGGCTGACGGCGCATGAGATGAGGTGGGGCGCATGCAAGAGAGAGAGAGAGAGATTCACAATATTGGCGATTCCACTGTTGGTTCGGGGAGGACAAGGTGGTAGAACCTGCAGAAAAAGCGGCCAGACATTTGGTGCACATCCTTTGAAGAGAGGGAAGACAGGGAAGAGAGGGAAGAAAAGAAAGAGAGGGAAGAGAGAGAAAGAAAAACAGGTGAGTGTGTGAAGGAGTGTGTGAGCTATTACGTGTGCAGGCGTGTGGCTTTGGCATCCACTTCTTCATTTGGGAAAGTACCCTTTTGCGAATCAATTTGGAGGGCTGTATTTGCAGCCCCAAGAACGTGTGTTGCCTGGATATGTTGCCCCAGCCTTTGGGGTTGGACGTCTTCTGAGAGGTTGGGTGATTGAGTGCCAGAAACAAAGATTTGCCTATTTAAAAGCCAAGTTGGGTGTTGTACAGCTGATCTGGTGGACTGTGCATAAAATCCGTTCAAAGCTATGTTTGAAGAATTAGCCAAGTGGTCAGTCGGCCTCTCCATTTGAAGCTCCAGGTCAGCCAGTAAACCATCTCTAAATACCCAATCCCTGACCCGCCTGCGTGAAGATCGGTGGTTTTGCTGCTTTGTTGGGTCGTTTGGTGAAGAGGAAGGGAATGGGTTTTTGCAGATGGACTGATGTTGCACGTTGGCAGGAAGAAGGGCGGCCCAACAGGGATGAGATACAAGTAAGTATGTTGCTGAAAAAAATATTAAATAGATATTTGAACACTCAGAAAGAAAGATTGTCTAGTGTTTCAATGATGTTTTGTTTATTGTGATGTCTATTTAAATATTGAGTTTTTTGTTTCTTATGTTTGAAATTGAGATCTGGTAATGAAAAATGGTAAAATATAGATATAAAGATATTAATAATTATAATAATTATATGATTGTTATTTTATGAATTGGTTTGGGATTGTATTGTTTGTGCATTGTAGCGTTGAGTTATTGTAGTGGTATTTTGGACGAATTGTTGTGTTTGAGGCGAGTGGTTTTATGTTGTTGTTTTTTTTGGCGTGGTTTGGAAATAGTTGATAGGCTTTGATTTGTTTGATTGAAAGCAAAATAAATATAGATATATAGGGGAAAAAAAAATGGTTTAATATTTATTATAAATATAAATAGATTATATATATATATATATATTATTTTGAGTAATGTTATTTATTGTGTTGGTTTATAGGTTGGTGTATAATTTACATTATAAATGATGTTGTTTTTTATATATAAAGATTATAGATGTTTAGGTGAATTTTATATATTTATTTAATGATTATATTATATATAATAATTACATTATTCTTTATATAATTTTATTGTGATTGATTCGGTTTTGATAAATTGCACGATTTATAATTGAAAATGATTTATTTTTTGTATATAAAAAATATAGATATATAATATAATATAATATATTTATGGTTATAAAAATTATTTGTTTTTGGCACACTTATGAGTTCGGTTTACGTGATGTTTTGGGAACAATATATGAAGTTTTATTAGATTGTGTTTTTGTGGACGTTTTGGTCTCGGTTTGTGGGTTGTTTTTGATGTGTTGAAATATGATTAGCCGGCCCTTAATGTATTTTGCGATTTGTGTTTGGTACGAACAATATGCATTTTTTGATATATATCGCTAGAGTCGGCGAAATCGGTGGGCGGAAGTTTAAAAAATATACAAATTATAAATCTATTTCATTTTTTTTGTAGATTATTTTTCTTTTCTTCTTCCCTTTTCATTGTTTCTTTCTCTCCATCATTCTTCTTTTCTTCCTTTCTTTCCTTCCTTCCTCCTTTCTTTCCTTCTTTTTAGTTGTTTTTTGTTTTTTCTTTCTTTCGATTGTTTGTTTTTGTGATATTCTTTCCTTACCTATCTATCCACCTAACTATTTATCTATCTATCTTTCGTGATAATTATGTATCTGTTTATCTATCTATCTTTCTATATATTTTCTCTCTATCTCTCTATCTACATATCTATTTATCTCTCTATCTCTTTCTTTCTATCTATTTATCTCTCTATCCCTCTATCTCTCCCTCTCTCTGTCTGTCTATCTAGCTATCTACCTCTCTATATATGTATCTATCTGTCCATCGTTCCATCTATTTATCTATTTACCTCTCTATTTGTCTAGTTATGCTATTTGCTTTTTCCTATCTATCTATATAGCTAGATGGATAGAGAAATAAATAAAAATATTATATATATATATATAAACCAATAAATTTAATGAAAGAGAAACATATACCAAAAAAAAAAAAAAAAAAAAACATGGATAGGTAGATAGATAGAGAAATACATAGATCAATACAAAAATAATAGATAAAGAGATAAAGAGATAGATAAATAAAGAGATATAGAAAGGTAGAAAGATAGACAGAGGATATATAGGTAAATGCAAGGGAAATACATGGAATGGAGAAATGATAGGTAATTTTTGCAAGTGAACTTTGATGTACTACTCTCATTCTTTAAAATTACGATTTTCAAAAGACAAATAAAGAGATAAAGAAATGAAACAGATGGACAGATAGAGAAAAAGAAATAAATTGATAAATAGATATATATGGAGAGAGAAATAAAGAAATACAAAACCGAAAAATTTCATATCTAGATAAATAGAGAGAGAAAGAGAGACATAGAGATACATAGAGATAGATACATAGAGAGATAGACAGATAGACAAATAGAGAAACACATTAAAAAAAATAGATAGACAAATAAAGGAATAAGTAAATAGAGCAAGACACCTTAGTTAAATGTATAGAACAAGAAATCGAAAGATACATCGATTAACAGAGAGACATAAATATTTGTCTGCTTCTATTTTTGTAAGGGAAAAGAGCGCATCCTTTTGCAGAGCTTGAAATACGAGGAGTTTGAATGTTTTGGATCAAGATTCTTGATCATCTCGTTTTTTGTCGGCCTTGTTTTTGCAAGCTGCTTTGTGTGCTCTGTTCAAGGCGCTTGGTTCAAAAAAAAAACGGGAGTTTTTGCACCCTGGCACGCCCATAGGCGCGATTTTGCTGCGTTGACCGGCAGGCTTGCTGTAGCTGATGCCCGGTGTCCGGCCTTGATAAAACAGGATTAAAATAATATGCTTGTCCGACCGTCAAAAAGGTGCAATTGCTCTTCGCAACTATGTATTCCAGTTTTCGATTGAATTGCCGATTGTATTCATTATGCCGGACTGGATTTCTTTGTTTTAGGTTTATTTTTTGTTTGTCCATTTTTTTTTGCTGAAAGATCGCGCGTCAAATGCATGATGGTTGATCGCCACATGTTTGCATATATTTTGTCTTGTGTAATATTTGGATTAGATACAGGAAGCATTTGTGTAGCATGGGCAACCATGTTCTGTGTTCCGACTAGACGCATGGCAACCGGATTGCGTCTGTGTACGCCTTGGTGTATGGTGCACAAGACAACGCCTCTATGTTGTGATTTGCAAGCAGCGCGCTGGTTGTTGCAAGTTGATCGTTGGCCCGTTGAGCCCAAAGCTGGTCCTTGCTGAACTAACTTGCTTAAAACAGCTCTGCTTCGCCTTTGTTGCTTTTGTGACTCCCTCATGGGATGGCCGCAATTGTGCCCGACAGGCCTGTTGGCGTTTAAAGCGGGCACGCACAGCACTTTTGCAAGGTCAGATACAATGCTGGCAAAACTGGAGCCACAACCTACTAGGCTGCAGTGGAACATATCCGTTCTATTTTGTGAAAGTAAGTAAATTTTATCAGCTATTCAAATAAAATGATAAATAATGTACAAGAAGTTTTGGATATTACTACTCAAGATTTTAGCCTATCAACTGCAAACAATTCATGGACGTGAGGAACGAGCATGTCTTGCAGTGCCTGCGCGCAAACATGCATTGAAGGAATGCAATTGAAAACCGCGCTGCCGGACAAACCGGAGCGGCGAAGCCGCTGGATCGGAGCAGCCGCTAAATATATATTAAGCGGCTTTTTCATCCAATTCCATTTTGCGCACGTGCAGAATCGAGCGGATTGCCTTGGTTGCGTCCTCCAAGTTGACAGCGATCTAGTGGGCTGTGGCATGTACCAAGCATTTTGAAAGCGATCAGAAACATTTTTATAACCTACTTGACTATAAGCAACTTGCAATAACATCCCTTAAAAGTACAAATTAAACAAGAAAAGGTGGCCACCTTTAAGGGCCACTTAAAAGTAGTCACTCAAGCTCATAGGAATGATTTCTGTGGACATACTGGTCCAGAACAACGTTCTTGTTTCACATATTTTCCTATATTTTTCAATACACCACGGCATTTAGAGAATCCTGTCCTTTTGGCTTGCATGGAGAGAAGCCTTTGGGTTTTGTCGTCAAAATCTATGGACCTGCTGATTGGTAGACAGATATCTTGCATGCACCAACAGAGAAGAATGGATTTTGTTGAATCATCATCTCTTTGCTCATGTTCTATGTGGACATTTGCACGGACGATGTGGCCATTTCGTCTGCCAAGGTCTTCGTAGCATTTGATGACGGACGGCGAACGCTTTTGACGGCTCAATTGGCTGGAGGCTGGGGATCCTGTCGCTATATCTTCTTGATATATTGCCATGCCAAAAAGCATCCCCTCAGCCACTGCACTGCCTGCTGGCAATTTTTGCAGCGCTGGTGGACTCCATGGCTGCTCTTGATTGCGTTGTGCAGGAACACCTGCAACCCTGTGCGCTGGGCAGAAGCATAATATGCCCAGGAATTTTTTGGTCAGGAGATGTGGGGCCTTGCAAAAATGCTGCTATGCGGTGCGATGGTCCTCGTGCGAACGCAACCATTATTGTCCGGAAACCCCAAGTTCCCCCCCCCAATATATTCTTTTATATCATTTACTTTTATTATACCAGAAGGTTACGATGCATTTTTATGTTGATTTGCTATGAAAGACCGACCAAGGCGGACTCCCAAAACTACTTGAGGGTTGTGCGGACACCGCAAATGGTTTTGCACCTTGACCACAACGATCAGACTCTCCCGCCGCCCTTGCACTTGCAACTTGCACCTGGCTCCTTCCCTCCGTGCACTTGCACTTGCACTTGCAGCCTAAAACTTCATCCTTTTGTAATTGCTCAATTCAATTCCTGTTGTCAATCCTTGCAACAACCACTTCTTTCCATATATATTTCAATAACTCTGTGCAATTGCTTTTTTAAAGACCTTGGATGCGTCTCGGATATCTCCTATGTCCGCCTTGGGTTGAAAGCAAAGGGATGTTTGAAATGGGAGCCCTACCGGGGTAAAACCTGACTTAAGGGTTGAAAATAAAGAAACCCACTCCTAAAGGGTCCTTGATCACCAAACAAGGTGAGCCAGTAATTCTGTGGTCTTTGCTGGGGCGACGGAACAATAGTGAGGCGCCTGAACTAAATCAGAAAAAACTTCAAGCAACTGGCTGGGCCACCATGAGATCCGTGCTTTGTAGCACTCATGCTTTGTCTCCGGTGGGCAAAGCTTGGAATTCACGATGGAAGCCCACCGCTTCAATGCGCCCAAGGAGGCAAGCCTTCAATGAATGCCAGCACCGGCCAAATTAGGCACAAGGCCACAAGCTGAAAACCAGCAACACCAACTACGTAACCGCACGGCATGACGTGCAGTATTTTCCAAGCTTGCTGAGCTTCTTCTTTCCCGCCACTTCAAGGGTGTCCCCAATTATGGCAGACAACCTTGTAGTCCACGTGTTTACTTGTCCTGTGACATCATGCCAAACTGAAAGAGGTCTACACCTCCAGCATCTCAGCAGCCACTTTTGAGCCAAGTCACGGGGATTGGATCATGCGCTTCAGCTTGTGCTTGGAGCGCTCCTGACGACCGCACGCCCTCAGGGAATCCGACAAATTTGAATTGACATTCAGCAATAAGTTGGTGGAGGCTGTTGCACGAACTAAGCGAACTATTTAATTAGACATTTAATGAAATTATATTATTTTTTTCTATTTAAATATATTTTATATTTGTCTATGTTTAAATATATTTCTAAATTTTATTATATCTATATTATGTTTTTGTTTGTATATTCCTATATTTTAATTCATTGTATTTTTGAAAAATATTTTGTATATTTTCTTTATACTAGACAACGATTGGCCCGGAAGCATAGAGGCAAGTTGGTGCAGCTGAGGTAACGCTCGCAAAGTTAGCATGAGGAGTTGGCAGGCGAAGCAAATCTCAAAAAGTTGGCATGAGAAGATGGCGGGTGAAGTATTTCTGAAAAAGTTGAGATGAGAAGTTGGTAGGCGAAGTAGCTCAAGAGAAAAGGGAAGTTGCCAGGTGAAATAACTCTCAAAGAGTTGGCATGAGAAGTTGGCAACTGAAGTAACTCTTGAAAAGTTGGCGTGAGAAGCTGGCAGGTGAAGTAATTCTCGAAAAGTTGGCACGAGAAGATGGCGCGTGAAGTAACTCTCGAAAAGTTGGCGTGACAAGCCGGCCGGGTTAGCATGAGAAGTTGAAAGGCGAAGTAATTCTTGAAAAGTTGACGCGAGAAGTTGGCAGGCGACTCTCGAAAAGTTGGCAGGCGATGTTGGCAGGTGAAGTACCTCTCTCGAAAAGTTGGCATGAGAAGCTGGCAGGTGAAGTAATTTGCGAAAAGTTGCCACGAGAGGTTGGCAGATAAAGTATTTCTCGAAAAGTTGCCATGAGAAGTTGGCAAGAGGTTGGCAGGTAAAGTATTTTTCGAAAAGTTGGCATGAGAAGTTGGCAGGTAAAGTAATTCTCGAAAAGTTGGCACGAGAAGATGAACCCTCTGCGGGGATCGTGCGTGTCGAAGTGCTCTCGCTGTGGCGCTGTGCGAATTTGTCTTGAGCGCGGCGAACCCTCTGCGGAGATCGTGCGTGTCGAAGCGCTCTCGCTGTGGCGCCGTCTTCACCTTGGCGAACCCTCTGCGGAAGCGCTCTCGCTGTGGCGCCCGAATTTGTCTTGACCTTGGCGAACCCTCTGCGGAGATCCTGCGTGTTGATCTCGCTATGGCGCCGTGCGAATTTGTCTTGACCTTGGCGAACCCTCTGCGGAGATCCTGCGTGTCGAAGCGCTCTCGCTGTGGCGCCGTGCGAATTTGTCTTGAGCCCGATGAACCCTCTGCGGGGATCGTTCGTGTCGGATCGCTCTCGCTGTGGCGCCGTGCGATTTTCTTGCTCGCGAAACGGCTTTTGGAAGTTGTCTCGAGGTGTGCGCGCCTTTCGCAATCCCGCGGTCCCCGTTCGATTCCCCCTGGTCCGCGGCAGCTCCGGCTTGAAAATCGCAGCTTTTAAGTACAAACGTAGTACGCGGAGGCTGCTGCAGCTCCGGCTGGAAAATCGCACTTTTTAAGTACAGACAATTGCAAATGTAGCACGCGGAGCGCCTCCGCCGCTCCAGCTTTTTGAGGGTTAATTACTCACCTGCCAGTTTCTCATGCCGAAACTTCGTCACCTGCCAGCTTCTCATGCCACCTTTTCGAGCCAAGCTCAAGACAAATTCGCACGGCGCCACAACGAGAGCGCTTCGACACGCACGATCTCCGCAGAGGGATGCGTTTCGCAAGCTCCCGTCGGGCCTACCCCCGCCATAAAAAGAGGAAGGGAAGAATTAAGAGTCGAGATGTGAAGATAGAACAGAAAAGTTAGTTAGCTTGTGTTTTTAGGATAGTGAAGTAACACCCGACAAATTAGCTTGTGCTTTTAATAGAATGAGATAACAGCCGAAAAGTTAACATGAGAAGTTGGCAGGTGAAGTAACTCTCAAAAAGTTGACATGAGAAGTAGGCAGGTGAAGTAACTCTCGACAAGTTGGCATGAGAAGTTGGCAGGTGAAGTAACTCTCGACAAGTTGGCATAAGAAGTTGGCAGGTGAAGTAACTCTCGACAAGTTGGCATGAGAAGTTGGCAGGTGAAGTTGGCAGCCGCTTTTAGAAGAAGAACCCTTCGCAATGCTTCCGGGAATTATATATCCTAATTTAAAAAAATATTTATTTAATTCAATTTATGAAATTAATATATTCGAACATTATTAACCGATAACAAAATACATTAGAAAAATCTAATTTCATACTCACATAACCCAACACCACCTTAAATACAAATAATTATACTATCCCATCCCAAAAATAAAATCCAATTTAAATATAACACAAATTCCTTATAACTCAAAGAATAATAACTCTACCAAAATCAAATTAAATGCAATACCTCACTCCCCATCAAAATTTCCATAATTCCCAATTTCTCGATTCACATATTTCATGAAACAAAATGGTGATATCGATTTAAGATATGGAAATAAATGCCGTCGTCCCGCGCAATGGAAAGCCCATTGCCCCAGAAACCAAACGCAAATAGATATAAAAAACTGGTTGGAGGTTAGAAATTGTTATCTTAATACTCAGAAAAGAAAAGAAATCTAAAAAAACCATCTATCTCATTAAAATAGGATTAATTCAACCTGCTCCACAAGCAAGACATACGTCCACCACCGACGACCGGACGGAAGCGGAGCAACGTAGCGAAACCTTTGTAGATTACAACATGTTATACTAGTATTCTCTATAATCTTTTTATATTTTCTTTCGTTGAACAAATCATATATTATAATCCACACGAAGGGTAAGGATCTACTCCTGCAAGCAAATTTCTATCGCTATAGGAGCTAATGAAAATAAAACAAAATTGTTACCTAATATACGAAACAAACACCATATTATCAAGAAATTTATTCATTTCCTATTTAATTAATAAAAAACGGAATTTATATCATAAATATATTTTATTACAATCGATTTATATTAAATATAAAAAAAATAAAATATATATTACTCAATATATATTACGACCCCCATGATGCGGCGGCGCGGCTTTTGGCGGTGTTGCTGCGGCTGGGCCGGCGAATCGTTTTGGAGGGTACGTGTTTTTTCTTTTTGGGGAGGGGGGGAGGGGGGGAATTGATTGGAATCTCAGGGAAAAAACATCCAAGAGAATCTGTTTTGTTTTAGGGGGGGAGGGAATTGATTGGAATCCCAGGTAAAAACATCCAAGAGAATCTGTTTAGGGGATTCAATCGACAGTTTGATACATGGGCTGAGTCCGTTTCGATGCTCTCAAACATCCTGTTCGAAAACCAATAGTATCCCTCCAAAACGGGTGCGCCATTTCTGGAGTTGGTGGGTTCTAGAAGGACTCGAAAAAAGAAACCCCATTTTAACCATAGAACATGTAAAATGCTAAAAATCAAATTTCAAAACCTCCAATAATTATTTCAATTAATTAAATATATTAAAAAAACAACAATATAAAATCATATATCCCTATTTTTGCGAAATATAACATTCTTTAATATATAATTAATTTTTAATAAGCAAATAAATTAATCAAACTTAATTTTTATCCAACTATTATAATATAATAAATTTATTCTTGCCCAAAATGTTTATATCCACCATATAATAATTCAAATCGTGTCTTCGATCAACTCTTAACATAATTCATTTTATAAAAATATATCTATTTTTTAAAAAATTATATTCATTAAAATCTTCCAATATTTACTATTGTTATTTCGAATTAATTATCAATTATTTTTTTATAAAATTAAACATATATAACCAATAAATTATTATAATATCATATTATATATTTTCAATCACCAAATCATTAATTCGAAATAATATCATTAAAACCATTTTAAATCACCTAAATTTCTATGTTTAATATCCCTTCTTCGATTTCTATAATTCTCAATTTCTACAATTTATTATACTTCTATATTTCTATACTTCCTATTTTCCATAATTTATTATGTTTCTATATTTCGCGATTTCGCCATTTAACATACCCAAACTACAACCCAACCCCTTACAATAAAAAAACATATTCCACAAAAAACAATTCATTTCCTATAAGCACTTATTCTTTCTGCAAATTTCCGCCCTCCAATTCTACTAAAACATACCTACTAGAAACAAAAATACAAGACAAAAATAAATAAACAACAAAAACAAAAACAAAGCACGAAAAGAGAAATACAACAAACACAACTATAATTTGTATATCTATGAAATTTCTGCCCATCATATATATTGTTCCTATTCATTATTATTTGACACTCATTATTATATTTTCCAGTTGAGGAAAGTCAATCCGTTGAACCTGCGCACGCCAGCCATGCACGTGTGGGCCTGCGCACACCTATCCCGCCTGATTTTCAGTGTCCACAGCGGCCTCAACAAAAGCCACAGTGTCCCAAACAAATGTTTTCCGCTTGCGTAAGCGCAGCGCGAAGGAATAACAGGCCTGAGCAAGCCGCGCACTTGCAGATGCAAAGCGGCACAGCTGCATTTTCGAGTACATGGCGCCGCTTGTTTGGATTTGATTCCATTCTGTCCAGTGCAAAAAAAACATGAAGGTGAAATCCACTGAGCAACTGAAACCAGCTCTGTGGATCATGGTTGCCACAGCTCCCGGCAGTCGAAGATGCGCAAAGACTCTGACCCCCAGCACTGATCTCTGAGATGCGCGACCTGAAACGCGTGGCAAAGCACATGGGCGAAGCAAACCAGGTCATCAACACTTTCTGATCCCTAAACCAAGTCCAAGTTCTTTGTTCAAAGGCAGTCACTGAGAACAAGCAACACGTGGGCAATGTGGCAAACACGCTTTCCGCAGCAACCCCTTACCACAAAGCATGGTCCCGAACACTTCAATTTGCATGAAGTCCTGTGAACAAAATATGACGCATAAGCAGTAGTGATACAGGTTAACATATTCTTTAGCAAATGAAAGAGTAGAAAGCCCACCAACCTGGGAAGTGGCTTCTCGGAAAAAGCCAAGTTGCTTCAGCCCCAAAGGCCGCGGAAGAGAATTTCCGCCCAGCACCTCGGATTCGAACGAAGCTGCCTTTCAGCACAAGGCAGCATGATTGATTTGCAAAGGTTGTCTACCGACGCCCCCCCCAAAATTGCCAACAAGTTTGGGTGCTATGGCGGGTTCGCCCACGTCAACAGAGTCCTGCGCCCGCACGCTTCCAGCCGAGAGGACTAAGGAGTGGCTGAAGCCACAGCTGATTCCTCGGGGAGGTTCGCGGGCGGGTGGGTGTGTAGCAAATCCAGATGGTCACAGTGTGTGTCTCCTTGCGCCCCGTGAAAATGATAAGGCCAAATAAGCCGGAAAAAGGGTGGGGGAGGGGATATTATCCCTTAAGAAGCCGATTCAAGTACAATAATTACTCTCCAAGCACAAACATTCTGTGCTTGTAAGAACTTTGTCTTCCAAATGAATCGAACACGTTTAAGGGAGCCTTCGGCTTTCCAACAATGGGAGTGAACACAGGTCGTAAATCCCAGCCCAGCCTTGTCCCCTCCTGACTGGGGCAGGATTTGCCCCTTGACAACTTCCTTTCCTTGAAAGTCATGTTGTCAATACATGTCTAGCTGAGAAGCCATCAATGAGAAGGAACCCAGCAAACAATTCAATCACCCTCACCTCCAATGCCCATTGCACAACATGTCGCTCTTGTCTTGGCAGTCAATCTAGAAAGGAAAGTCACTACATTCTTTACTGCAAATGATGGTTTCCCAACGCATTTCCTATGAAGAGACCTTGCTGGAACATGGCTTTGTTTCAAAGTAATCGGAACCCTACTGGTGGCTTCCTTTTGGTTTTTTCTGTACGCTAAGGGCCCCTTCAAAAAAGACATGCTTGTGCCTCCGATCGGCTTGGTTGGAGGGCAATCTGGCCACTTCAGCTTCACCATTTAGGATTCTATCATGACCATTTTGGACTCCTAACCATTTCCGGTATGCGGATATGGTGGCTAGACCGAAAGAGCTCCCAGGTGCCGTGTGTTTCGGGCTTCAAGTAAAACTTCCTTTACAGGTGAAGGAAAGGCAAAAGGAGCCACATCTTTGAGTAGCTCCTTTGACCTTGGGTTTTGTTTTGCTTTTGGGGTGCTCCTTACATTATTGATGCGAACCCCAACCTCGGGGTGGTTTTGGGGGTCCACCACTCATTAGGTAGGCATCTGAGAAAGCATTGCCTACGACCACGCATGGCAAGTGATGCCCCGACCACTGGCCTGTGAAAGGGAAAAGGCAAAGCTCAGAAATCCTCGAACCCGAATTGGACCAGCACTTTTTGGCCGGTCAAATGGCTTAATTTTGACCCATACCCATTTGCATTGATTTCATTTTGGGAACCCAACCACACCGAACCCCAAACGAGGCCGATCCGTGAGCCTTCCGCAGGTCCAAGGTCCAGCAGCTCCGGAACGAAACCGCCAGCTTCGCCCAGCTGGCCCTGCCCGGGCGTGGGAGGGGGCTGCTGTTGCCTCGTTTTAGCCACAGCCGCAATGACACCCATGCTCAGCCAACTTAAGTACCTTACAACAAAACCCAAAGCCCATGTATTGCTCAACCAACTTAAGTAGGCCACCATGGTGATACGGATGGAAATAAAGGGTCGAAAGGATCCTAGGAATAACCATGCTTAGAAGCTGCTAAGTTCTTTGAGCATTTGAACACCCAAGTTGCAGCTCCTTCTCGGAAATTCGAAAGAAAAGAAAAGGAAAAACACAGAATCTTGGTAAGAACCATAGAGCAAAAGAATGCGGTAACGTCCAAACAATCCTGTTTGGGCCGGCTTTGAGTGGCTTGAAGCCCGAAGAGAAACGTCCTCATTTCAGGGTTCCCTGTTCAAGATTTCCAGGAGAAGCCAGCAACAAAATATCAAACACCAACATATCTTCGTTTTGCCCGTTGTTCAGAACATATCCCCCTGTCTTTCTCAGGAGAACAAGAATTAGTAGGAGGGAGTTGATAGGTCCAAGGGTTTGGGGTGACACTCTTCGGAGAGGTTTTCTTGGAAGCGGGGTCCGGGACTCAATTCCATTTATGCAGCATCCCGACAGAGAAAGTTCAACCACAAAGGGAAATCCAGGGATCGGCAACTTCTAAGTGGGGATCCTTTGGGTTTGCCTCCAAGAATATATTCTGACACACATGGCTACCCATCTCCGCCTTGTCGTTGTTGCCGCAGCCAAAGACTGTCAAGTCATCTACCAAGATCAAGGTGTGTGTCCTCCAAACTCTGTCTCGTCTGTCAGGTTTCATTATTCTTCAACTCATGCCCGGAGGACCCAGCAAAAGGAGGAATGCTGGGGGCCACCTTTGCTTGGTGAAAACATCCCGGGGTGTACCAAACCGCGGCGTTGAGATCTGTCCCTCCGCAGTCGACATCCACGGCCAGCCGGGGAAGGATCATTTCCGTGGGGCCCTCCGCCCTGCAGCCTGAGAAGGGACTCTGTGGCCCGCCCCCCACAAAAGACACGGTGTTGGGTTCACCGGCATCATCATCAGCGTCTGCTATGGCCGGGGATGTTGTCCACTATGGCCAAATCTGGGCTTCCCAAGATTTCAACCCTCAACCCAACCTTATTTGCAGCACAGTGCCTAAACAAATGGCAGCATCCCCCCATGTTGGTTTGTCATCTCCTTTGCTCACCCACACAAAGGGAACTACCCCAAACTGCAGAAGGTGGGGGCGGGGACCCCAAAAACACGATCCTTAGCTTTGTGGGCTCGGGAATTGCCAGTGACCCCATCGCTCCGCTTTGGCGACCGCACAATGCCCAAGCCCGAGCTGACCGGAGGAGTTTTCTCCAAAGGAGAAAGCTCGACCTGGGAGCTCTCTCTCAGGACGCGTAGGGGACTCCTTTTGGGAAAAGGAAACCAACTGGCAACCAACGGACTGGAAGCCAACCAAAAACCAATCGTTTAGGAGGTGGTTATGAATGGCTGTGACACCAATCACCAAATATAATTCCCTCGATATTGCAGAAAGTGTCACAAGGTGCGAGGTATCTCAAAATAATTGGAAACCAAAAACAGGGTTGTGTTCTTTCGGATTCCCTTTAAATCAAACTCCAAAAGGGTCCCGCACCAAAATCTATGTTTGGAATGGCCTCAAATCGAGTGCGCGGCCACAGCAGTCCAAGTAGACGGAATGATCCGCTCCGCAAGCGATGTGCGAAGCGCCTGGCGTTCTCAGTGCCGAAGTCACAAGGGATGGAAATATAGGGAAACCTGCACCGTACACGGACAGGTATGGATGAAACCCTGTGACTAGTGGGATAAACCACCAACCAACTGGTGCAGAATTGTGTCCATCCACATTTTACACATTCGGCACACACCAGCATATGCATAGTCAGACTACATGAAGTTGCTTCTCACCTAATCATTTGAAACGTAAGGCCCGCTGAAAAAAAAAGGGCACTGGAGGGTTGCCGAAGGGGTGGCCAGAAGGCCCCCGATTTGCAGGGCTCCCCGGTCCGTCGGTTTTCCCTTTTTTGACCAGCATTCTCTGGGCAGCCTTGAAACAAACACTCTCAAATAACACCAAAATCCGTGGGACACCGGACCCGGAGGGAAGAGTCCTGCCTGTTGCCACGCGGATGGGGTCCAGGGCTTCTTCGCCCTCGGCATGGCAAAGCAGAGGGGCCATTTTTTGGTCGTCAAAGCTCGTTTGCTTTCTGCTCCTCGGCTAAAAGCGACTAATTTTGAGTGGGCTAAATGTAAAGCCCGTAAGTTAACAAAAAGTTAAAATCCTAACATCCAAGCAAAATGCACCAAAGAAAGGACCTAAGCCTCCGTGTCCCCCATCACCCGATCCATCTGTACGCCCCTTGTGTGTGCGAGGTGAACCCAGTTTCAAGCGAAACAAAAGAAAGAACCACCCGCACTGACCACTCAATTGGGCCGAACGCCGTGTTGGCTTCTGAAGCAAACATCACGTTATAGATTGCCCACTTCGCTTTGGGACCAACGCACTTGCCTTAAGAAACCTCAGGGTCCCAGATTGCCCAACGTTGGTTTCACGCACTAAGCCATGTCTGCAGAACATGCAACACATCCTCATCTGCTTTTGGTTTCTCGTTTCTCTTTGAGGCAAATTACAAAATGTGGGTGCCTCGTTTTTTCAGGGTGCCCCTTTCTGGCTGGTTCTTCGGCGAAAACGAAAAGGACACCCGCCCTTTTGGACTCCACCCTGAAAAAACCACACCCATACCGTCACGAAGTCTTTCGCACCTGAGAAACCCAACGGACTGATATGATTCCCCCAGCATACATACCATAGCAAACCTTATGGTTTCAAAAAATGGGCTTTCTCATGGTTTCAACCGTGGTTTCCCCTGGTTTGAACCATGACTTCACGTGGTTTCAACCTGGTTTCCCCCATGGAGTGGCACCCCGGCTCCAGCTTTCGCTAAGCGCTGGGCGGAGCCCAGCTGCCCTTCGGAGCCTCTGCCAAAGCCCCAGACCTCCCCGGAGGCCAAGAGCACCAGGGAGTGGTCTGCGCCACAGGCGGCCTGCGACCGTCCGTGGGTTCCACCCTTGCAAAAGTTCCTCCTGGGTTGGCTTCAAAAGGCAACCAGCGCGAAAACCGAGGGGAAACCAAAGGGAAGCAACTCACTACTGTCTTCCATTTGCTTTTTCGCCCCCCTGGAGAAGATCAAGAACTATTTTCAGTAGTGATAGATTCCAACTTTAAAACCAAGAGGGGGAAAAAAAAATCAATAGTCTTAAGCAAATGGAAGCACCGGTGAGCTGCTGGGTTTGAGGAACCTGTTCGAGTCTGCGACGAAACCAACCACGCTGAATCCAGGCGTGGGGTAAATGCCGATGCTTATTAACTCAAGGGAATGACAAGGGGTCAAGCTTTACACAAGGATTCCTACGATAGCAGGCAGCACTGGTAGGTCGTCGCAATTGCTAAGACTAAGATAAGAGGGTCTGGATTGACCCCCCCCAAAGCCAAATGGGGTGAATCAACCACTTGCCAGATTTCAGAGGACCAGCGGCTCCCCAACGACCCTACAGCTTCATGAAACCCACCCTGCGAATAGTGGGACCCTTAACCGATACCCCTCAATAGTTGCTGCTTTGGACAACACTCTGGAGACAAACCCAAATGAGGCAAAGGCTGCGAAGCCTTCACGCCACACCCTTTCTGTATCTCCATTGTTGAGCGTCTGTTGCTTGCCAAAATCGAGGCTTCCTTGCTCCTGATCGTCAAAGGGATCGTGCTGTACACATGCATTGAGGCAAATGCCACTCAGCTTGGCCAGATCCGGCCACAAGTCGCAAGCGCTGCCATTAAACTGTTGCAAATTCGAAAGGACGGCTGTCGACAGGCCGTCCTCGCTATGCGTGCCCGTTCATCGTACACACTGCAAATGACACAGATGGTCATTGCAGCGACACGCTTGATGAGATCATGCTGGTTCACCCGAAAATGCCATGTTCTCACTTTGTTGTTTGACACTGAAGTGGTCCAGACCCCCAAATTCAATAAAGTCCAGGAACCTAGAGAGTAAGTCTTTCCTGGCGAGTGCAGGATCCCAAAAGGCGCTGTCTGTTTGTACATTGCATAAGTTTTGCAGCTGTACATCTGAGCGCCCAACACCCAAGCTTAGCTCCGTAACAAAGACACAAAGACGCTGTGTTTCGAGCCATGCCGCTTACCAAACATGAGGTCTGTTGAAAACCCGAAAGATAAGAAACATGAGGGTCTTGGCGCTCACTCCGCGTTCTCTGGCATGCCTGGCGGCGGTGACTAGCGCGGGGCTCCGTTCTTTTCTAGCTGAAAGCTGTGGGGTCGATCGGCCCAAATAGGCTCTGGGGTGCAGCGTTCAGAAAGGGTTCCGCTGCCACCTGGGCTAATTTGAATCTCAAGATACAGTCCACCCAGCCTTACTGATCGCTGCAGGGACGCTTGTTGATCCCTGGCGCAGCACAGAAGATCTAGGGGTACCGTTTCAGTTTCACGCTGTTCCCGTTTTTCTGGAAACCGGGGTCGATAATTGTGACTGCTCAACAGGACCGCAGAAAATGCAGTTCTGAAAGCTCACCCAAGTTTGCCATCATGGATGTCCTCAACCTGACCAACTTACATAGCGCGAGTAATTAGAAAGGGGATTCCAGGTGCTATGAAAGCAAATTAAGCCATGATCATCAGATAACAATGTGTGTAATCGAGACGCTGATATGGCTCTTTTTGAAACCCTGTCACTGAAGAAGGCCCGTCAACATAACGGCCCGAACAATTCGTCGGGCTATCTACAGCCACCAAAAAGGATCAAAGTAAAACGGTACGTCGAAATAGAGAAGCTCCCGCAAATGGATCTTGGTTTTCCTTTGAGGCTTCATTTTCTTGCTGGTGCTCAGCGGGGAATGAGGGAATGACTTCCTTTCAGGGAATCCCTGGGTTTATTCCCACATTCCAGCAAGTTTTAAGCATCTTGATTTCCTGAAACCAAACGGAAGCAAGCCTGCAAAGCCGGGTATGGAAAGAGCTCCAAAATTGGGTTGCTTGTGTCGAAAGACGTGAGCTTCAACCCAGCCGATTTGGTTGGCCAATTCACTCCTATCGAATTTGGAGGGAGCCTCCTCTAGAGGTGATTCTCTCTTTTGTCGGGGACCCCCCCCTGCCCGGGGTAGCCTGAAAAAGACACTCTCCTTGACCGTTCGCTGAAAATCCTCGGTCTCAAGATTCGGGAAGCTCTGGTTAGTCTCCTCTTGGCTTCTCACCATCCAAAGGGACCCCCCTATTTTGAGACAAAGCACACCACCCATAGACCCTACCCCCCCAATTGGACATTTGCCCAGTCGAATCAAACTTGTATTTTGAGATACCCCCCCGCCCCAATTGGACACTTGTCTATGTTGCAACCTTTAAGTACTTCCAGAGACCCCCCGATGCGCATCGGCCTGCTGCTAAATCCCGCCCGGGTCGCTTCCGCGAGTCCGGCCTCACCTCGCGTGAAGGAACTGCACAGGCTTCAGAGAAACCCGCAGGGCATGCACCGGTATTTAGCGTGGACATGAAGCCCTATGAATACTGGAGCCATCATTGAATATATATGTATATATATATATATATACACAAAACACCTGAAGAGCATTGAGCAACCATGGGACCGACCGACGTACCTCTGGAACCCAAAGGGATACCGTTGTGCCATTTTGGGGTTTGCTTCAAAAAAGGCGAGCCACGATATGGTTGTGGAGTGGATGCCTTGCGCATGGCCCGGCCTTGTATGCGGGCTCCTTGAAATCTCCATCCTCAGGGACGACTGAGGTCTTGGGGTGTAGGGCTGAATTCAGGCAATCTCTGAGATCAAAACAGCTTCCAAATGATTTCAAGTCGTCATTTTCACGTGCATCATGTGCTGCCTTGCGCATGGCATAACGCCACAAAGGGGCACATGTATTGACAAATGCGGCATAGAACTGAGATTCCAACTTTGCAACTTGTACATACTTCACCAAATGGACATATGGAAGGCTGCTTCTTTTCACCTCCCTTGCACTTGATGCCACATGGTCGAAAAGATCGTGCCTGGTCCAACACGAGCGGCTTCAGGTCCACATCCAGGAAGTTGTGGAGGTCTGACATCCACATGGGCATGTGAGCGACATTCAATGTGGGTGTCTTATTGATGGCACCTTTTTCTTGTGGTTTCAAAGAGACACCAAAAGGAAGGTCACCATTTTAGATGGTTCCCCAAAAACGACACTCCCATATGCGTTGTGTTTCCCGAGTTTGGCGACTGCGCATTGGGAAAGGTTTGTTGTTTTCCCGTAAGCCCTCCTGAAACGTATTCCCTTAACAAAACGCACAGGAAATGCACAAATCAAATGGCCCCACCAAAGCCAGGGTGATACTCAAATTTGCTGGGTAAACATGCGTACAGGGACCCATCCTGTAAAGCTGATGGGTGGCACGCCTATGCGTATTTCGTGTAGCATTTTAAGCTATCTGACGTAACAGCGAGATAACTATTTCATGTCCCCGGAACCATGGCTGGAAATTTAGACTTCCCCTATAACGCTCACGTTGCCTGCTCTCATGGTGTGTGCCTGCTCTACTGCAAATAGCCCATGCTGTCCAAGCTTTTTCACTCATCTGAGAACGGCTCCTTTTGTGTTGGCACCTGACATCATACGAAAAAAAACATACGCAGGCAAAGCCCGTACCTGCAGCAGGTGACGCCTGGCAACAGCCCTGCAAGCCCCGCCTGTCTCTGTCCAGGCGTAAGGGGCTCCCTGGACGCATAGATGAACAACGAGGTGCAGTGTTTTGAGGGTACCACATGGGACCCCCTATTTGAAAACATAGCAGCAGGTCTCTCAAAATCAAAGAAACGCAAACGGGTGGTGTCTCCTTGGCTTCCTTAAAAACAACGATCCTTAGTTAGAAAACCCCTGGGCAGGACATCCGCGCCAATTGAGGACTAAATCTTGGCAAATGGATCCGCAGGATCTTGCGAACCTTCTTTTCGTCCGGTTTTTGACACTGCTGGCGTTGCTCGTCGGGTGCGGGGGTCCGTGAATCAGAGAGCTTCTACCAATGGCCGGGCCACCCTTAGAGCATTTGCGCCAGGCAGTGTCCCCCCAGGAAGGCGCAACTCACCGAAGCGCGTCTGCATCCAGCCACAACCCGTGCGCAGAAGGGAAACCACGACCTGCCCAACCGGAATTCAACCCACGTGAAGTCCTCCAGCTGACCCAATGGCCAGGAACGCCTCAACTGGTTCACAAACCTGAATAGAGGATCACAAAACCCAGCTCGTTTTAGGACCGGACTCCCACATTTTCGTGAGCAAATGCGTGCCATGGGACTTTTTTTGTTGGGCGACTTTACCTTTGGTTCCCTTTCAAACCTTGTTCTCAACCATAAAAGGGGCAAAACCACAGCAAAGACCAACCAAGAAGAAAGAGGAGGGAGCAGCTTGTGTTGGCAACCACCTTCAGGCTCAATGCCATTTCTGTGCCCCGAGCCCAGAGCTGGGGGCCGGACCTTGGGCGCCTCCATCTTCGCGCTCTGTAAATCGCACGCTGAGCCAGCGGCTGGGTCCCATGCGGCGATCCAATCAATGGAGGTTGGATCTCAAAATGGGTGTCTTTGTCCATTTTCCTTTAAAACCACAAATGGACCAACAAGGGGGTATCCCAAAAAAGACACACCCAAATGGGGCCGGGCGACTTCATTTCGTAGTCAATTGAGCAAGTGTGGTATGGCTTCGGAATGATTCGGCTCACTGTAGGCTGTCTGGGAAGTTTAGGGATTCCTTGCATGGTGTCCCTTGTCCATGTAGGAGATCAATCTGAAGAAATCACCCATTTGCCTCGAAGAACCAAGGAGATCCAAAGGTCCAAAAGAAAAGGAACCAGCCATTTGGGACGAACGGGAGAGCTTCTACTGACGCGACTATTCCAAATCTGAATCTATCCCCACCTCCGGGGGATGGGCTTCCGTTGTGCCAGACCCCGCGCAAGGGATGAAGCCAAAACAGAATTCCAGGATCCCCCCCGTCCTCAACGTGCAATTGTCAATACTACTGTGGATGGACAAAATCCAAATCCAGCACCACCTAAGAAGCCGCGGAATGATTTGATTCCCTTGTACATACCAAGAAACACGATGGATTCAACCATGGTTTGAAAGAGGTGCGAAATAGATTTCACGACCATCCACAGTAGGAACAAATGCAGACTGATTCTTCCAAATATGACTGGGTATCTGAATCAATCCTTTTCAATCCCAACCATGTTTGGAGTTAGGCCTGGATACCAAGCATACACCATAGTTTGACTCGCCTTTAGTCACCAGTCTCATGTCAAATGTGCCTTGGCTCAGAAAAGAAGTGACCAGGAATCACTTTCACATCCACTCCAGACCTTCTGATGTCTTTACTAGCTAATTCTCCCTTCATGAGTCTTCTCTAGAACCTAGAATTTACTGATATGAAAAAGACAGAAGTAGAAGGAAGACTCTGAACAAATAGATCAAAGAAAAAAACAAGTACACCAAAAAACACAAGACATCACAATAGCACACGCCTTAGGCACCGTTCCCGCTGTTCCCTCGCCGCGCCCGCCTGCAGCGCGGGTCGCGGCAGGTGGAGGCGCTGAAGCTCCGAGGCGTCGGCGTCACGGTGGCCGAGACCCAGCTGCCCGGCGTCGTTGCGGCCGCAGGACCAGAGCTGGCCGTCCACGGTGACCAGCAGACTGCGGGATGGGTTTGGGGGTGGGGTTGGGCTTTTGGGCTTTGGGGGGCAGGCAGGTTGGTGCCATGGGCACTTGGAGAAAATGAATCCTCAAAAACCAAAACCTAAATGAAGCAGGTGAAGGGGCGGGCGGGTTGGGGGCCTTTACTGGTCAACCCCTACGAGTCGTAGGGTCACTGGTGGGCGTAGCTGTTGCTTTCTTTTTGCATGGAGCCTTTGGATTTTGCTTGACAGCCCCATCCCCTGCCCCGTGTTTGTCACTTCGGATCGCCGTTGATTCCAATCCGGACAGTGAGACAAGCCCGAAACCAGGGCCAAACGCTAGCGAGCGCGGTGAGACGAACAGGATCACTGCACCACGGAGCCGGAGCTACAGGCCTGGCGCGAGTCGACCGACAGCTTCCTGGCACTTGAGATCATTGGACAGGACCTTTGCCCAAAAGATCCAAAAGGTGAAAGAATGACATGTTCTTCAAGTTCATGAATATGTTCATTGTTTCTTTTTTGTATTCTTTGCTTGGTTTGCGTGCTTTGTCACCTTTTGGGCAACAAGGGCGGAAGCAAGAAGTCAAAAGGTCGATTCGCTTTGGGCAAGTGAGTTACCACATTTTCCTTCCAACCCCAAACGGAAACTCGCCTTAAAAGTGCAGAGGTGGTGGCTAATATGAGCTTCCCAAAAAGCTGTTCACCCCAACTCCTGGGCAGAGTGACTTTTGCAACCTGGGTTTGCCATAAAGGCTTTGGTGGGGTTGGAGAGCAGGCAGATTCTATCAGCTTTTGGTTAGAAAGGTTTATGCAGCCAATGCTTTTACACCCTAAAATCAGGTACCCAACATGGCAAATAGGGGGGATATGGGTTGTCTCCCCGACTGGTACAGTGCGCAATGGACCTCTAGCTCGGGGCACGCAACACATGCGACAGGCCAAGCGAACGGCCACCTTTCGTCACATGCCGGCGGCACCACTGAGCTGTAGAGTGCCCGTGGATACACACCTGGCTGTGGGCCAAAAATGGGTACCCAAAATGGAAGCCTGGCAAGGACGAAATCCTGCGGTCTAGTTTAATCTTGACCCAAACCCGGGGCCAGGGTGGAAAATGGTGGACCGCCCCCTGCTGTAAATCCCCAAAACCGGGCGGGGTCCGAGCGCGGCAACGCGGCCGAGCGTCTGTTGCGCCAGGGTGGAGCGCAATGGTTGGCCGGCCGGAACCTGGCTGACATCGAGCAACTGCACTGCTGAAGTTTTGCTTTCCTTTCGTGGGGAGGGGGGGGGGGGGGGGCCTTTGTATGTCTTTGTGGTTTCAACGCCGCTTTGCAGGGGAGTAGAGGTGGAAGAGCTCGACATGAAGCGCGGTCGTGAGGTTGTGTGAGTCGTGCAGATTTGCGAACATGTTTGTCTTGCTTTGCTCTGACTGGAATACTCGGAATACATGTAAACCTTAGCAGGCTCGGTGGCATATCGAAGATTTTCCGCAGGATGCAAGGGGCGATTCACATCCAAAGATCAGCTATGGGCCCCTGACATGTGTCCTGCTGCCTGTATCCGCCAGCAGGGGTGTTCATTTCTGCAAGGCTCTGCGCAACTCCAGCACGAAACAATTAAACACGTCGGTCGCCAAGCGAACGCCAAAATGGGCAGCTCCCGACTGGGCCTTTGATCCCATTCGAAGGGTGTCAAACAGGGCGGGTAGACAAATCCCAGCTTCCTGCTGCCGCGTCTTTGGCACTTGCAGTGCGCTCGTTGAAGGCGTACCTCGAAATCCCAAGCTTGCGCTGGGTTTCACCGGGCACAGTTCACATGACTGCAAAACAATGGTGTAGGTTTGAGCAACTTAAGCAAGGTGGCAGAACCGAATGAAATAAGGGATAAGGGCACAGGGTCCCCCCCCCCAATTGAAATTGGCAGAAGTACCTGTTTGTTGACACATCAAATGCTGAGTTCTTCTGGGCTTCCTGCTTGGTGCCCGCATCCGTGAATCGCCATACCTGAGGAACACATCTCGCATCGCCTGCACGAACCCACCCCAAGAATCCAACCGTCACGGCCAAAGGCACATGCGTACCAAGCACCCAATTGACGCTCACATTTTGGCCTTCTTTGACGTCATTTGACCCACGTCTTTGTAGCGCGCTGGTTGGGCTTCTCGCTTCTGCTGATCAGCAAAGTCCAAACTACACCAAACCGGTGACCCACTTAAAAGACATGCTTCGAACCCCAAAACAGCAGTACTAACATCGTGAAGGGTAAGAGGAAAACCCGGCAACACTTTGGGGTGCCAACATTCTGAGACCCTCCCCCCGTCTCGCCTTCTCAGGCTTCTTCCGCTCCAGGCGCTGGTTCAGCGGGCGGTGGATGTGGAAGGCATCCCCGGCCCTGAGACGTGAGCTCCCACGTAGCTTCCCAATGGGGCATTAGGGAGCTCAGACCTGAGACCTCCATCCGGGGCTTGGGTTCCTTTTGCCAGATGTGGGGGCCTGGCGGTTGGCTCTGGCTGATCTCCCAGCTCTCTTGAGGCTCCGGCCAGCCCGTGCGCTCCTGGAGAAACATGAGGTATGGGGAAATGAGTTGGGTCTCTCGCCTTTGCGAAGGTTGGACCCCCGAAATAATTAAGCATTTTTTATTTTCTTTCCTTTCGGCTTCCAAACAACACACCAAAACAGGGTACCAACTCCAACAAACACCCACATCGCCACCTTGTTTCTTGGGGCAGGATGGTTGCCCTGGGGTCGACAGAGATTCCGCCTCCCAGTGGATCCCAGTCAACGCAAATATAGGTAACCGGCCATACCAGTTTTAGTCTTCAAAAGGAGGTTCCCTTGGTTGCCGGCCTTCAAGAGAGGTATGCCTGGCGGTTGGGGGACCCATAAAATGGCTGGTTCTCCTTTGCACCCTCTTATCTAGACGAGTACAAAGCCTCAAGACGCAAACACGCCCAACGCATCAGCCTGACATCTTCGCACGGCGTGCTCCTGGTATGCGGTGAGGTTCAGTTGCTTCACGTTGGGATTCTCCCACCTGCGCCAAACGCAACACAACAAACGACCTACCTTACTGGTTCCTTGATGTCTTTCCAACAGCTATGCACTTTTAGTGGGATGCGTGTCACACACATACACACACACACACACACACACCGTGAAACTCTGCAAGTCTAAGGCTATGGTTGGGAACCACCAAGCCATAAGCCAGGGCGCAATGAAATGCGGGTACACCCAAACTCATATTTTCGGATTCTGGTGGAAAAGCAGTAGAAAACAGGGGGCAAATAAATCTAAAGACCCTGCCTCCCCCAAAGCTTTACTCACTTCCTAAGTGGATTGGCCAAGACAAATCTTGTTTTTTGCCACTCAAATGGTCCAAACCCAAAAAGCTGAAAAGTCCAGGAACTCCGAAAGCGAGTTTAGTGAAACGAATGAAGGGGACACATGGCCTGCTCGAATGGACAGGAAGGCAACGCAGGGGGTTGGTTGAACCCTCCCCGAAACTGGTTTTGACTTGCCCAATCCAGACCTTAACCCAGACCCCCACACTCAAACCGAGCTTCCCCGTTTCTACTAACAAGGGTCCTGCTGAGGGGGGTCACATTAAAGCAGGTCCAACGTTTTATAACTCATCATTTATGCTGCGATGGCCTAAAATGCTGCCGAGGCCAGCTGATACAAGTTACTAATACTATAAGGGCCCAACCTAGTAGAATGGGGTTGTGGGGTCATGATCGCAAGATAACAAAGTGTTTGATCATTTACACGCTTACACGACTCCCAGGCATCTTTTTACCTGGACCCAACCAAAAACCTATGGGTGTTGAATTCGGAGCCTTGCCCCGACCGTGGCCTGAGGAAAAATCTGGCACCCTTTGGTTGGCACCCACATCCCAGTTGCCATAGTAACCAACCATCTTCTATGTGATTTTGCAGGGTTGTTTCTTCGTTTACCTACTACACCGGGCAACATGGATTTACTTGGATAGCCTGCCTTCAACCAAAAGGGAACCTCCCTCCAAAAAAAAATCAGAACTTCTTTGTTTACTTTACCTTGCCGAAGAAAATGGTAGCTTGCTTTCAAATGAAAGGGACCCCCCCTGCCAAAAAAAAAACCGGCACCAGCGCATCGCTGGAGGTGAATACACCAGTCGCCTCAGCGCCGGCGCCCGGTACTCGCTCCAGGCCACATCCTGCGGCACCCCCGAGGGTCTGCTCTGAGGGTGCAGCGGCCTCGAGGCGCAGCGCGGAGCCAAACCAACATGGGTTCGTCTCAAAGGGGAAACCACATTTCCTCCATTTGCTTTTTCGTCCCCTGGACAAAAACAAAAAGCATATGTCCAGTAGTGATAGATTGCCATTGAAACCAACAGGGGGAAATCAAAGATGTTCCAAATGGAAGATTTTGGAGAGGAGAACCAAAAGGACACGAACCATGGGTTCCATTTTTGAGAACCAGTGAGAAGCCGACCAAACCAGGCTTCACATAGAATTGCTCAACGTCTCTCTGGGGGCTTCGAACCGGGACTCTCAAGCGATGGGTTTGTCGTCTTAACCTACTCTATTGGTTATCCTTTCGGCCGTTTGACAATCAGGGGGCCACCCACAGATTTCCCTAAACGTTGTTTTCCGAAAGACCGTCAGTGAGTCTCTGGGAACTCCAACGGCGCCTGTCAAGCCGCTGGATTCCCCAAATTCTGAGGCGAAGACGCCCGATTCAGGCAGGGCAGCGAGTGAGTCTTCCGCATTTGCGGCGTGGGCGACTACTCTGTGAGCTCCGAGCCAAGTCGAGTCAGCGGGCTGCCTTTCAACCAGCGGATGTTCAACAAAAAACCTGCCGTTGGGGTGGCCCAAGTCAAGGACGGCGAGGGACAAACATAATGCAGGGCCAAAACACCATCCAAACTCAGTTGGTCCACGACAAGGCCCTCTAACATAGCTTTGAATATTCTCAACATGGCCAAATGTATCAACTTTTATCAACTCAAGCAGCCCGATTGTGCAGGACATGGGTTTCGAGCAGCGCGCCTGTGATCCCCGCCGCACGCCTCGTTTTCGAGCTGCGGGCACGGGTGGGTGAGAAATCTGTTGTTTGCAGGTAGACCAAGAGTTGGTTGGATGGCTGGGAAAAACAACAACAACAAACAATCAAGCAACACGCAAACAAAACAAACAAGCAAACAACAGATGAAAAACCACTTCTTTTTTGTTAGGTGTGGCTGGAACAGCATCCTGCGCCGGTTGGAATGGATGAAACCCTATTGGCGTGAGCCACCTACCCAACAGGTGCAGGGTCTTGTTTCTGAGGGTGCATATTTGCAGGGTAGAGCAAACCCCAAAGAAACATACCATCATTAAAGGGTCCCCTCTTCAGTACCATGTCCTTTTGGTAGCTCTTCAGTCGCTCCCCCTTTCCGGCAAAGTTTGGATACCTCCAGCTCCCTTCATCCAGATCTACCGGGAGCCCCTGCCACCATACGCACGGGGATAGGTAGCGCCAAGGGCGCAGGCCTGCGCACTGGCAAGAGTTGGGTCAAAAAACGAAATCCATTTGGCTGTGGCTCAGAAAACCGGAATTCCAAGATGGTGCCCTGGTAAGTGGAAACATGGACCAAAACCTGCGGAGCCAGCCCCTCCTGGTTATTTTGAGCCATACCCAATGTTGAAAATGGCACCAAGGTAAAGGGAAGCGAGGACTAAACTTTCCTGCGGCAAGAACCTCGGGAGTGGACTTGGTGCCACGCTGCTCCTCTGCTTCAGGTTCCATGTTACAGATGGATCCGAGCAAAACGTGATCACTCGGTGAAAAGCGAAAAAGAAGGAACGCCACAAGGGAAGGAGCAAAGGTGATCAGTTTGGAAGAGGTCTGTAGGGCTGAATGCGTTCTGTTTTCTGGAGCAGCACTACTTCCAGGCAACCCTTGAACTCAGTCCATCCACAGCTGTGGACGAGCCCACCAAAGGGTCCATTAAAGGAAAATTGTCTGCCAGGACGCGGACAGGAGGCCAGTCCCTAAACTGATTGCTTTGGAAGTGGAGAAGAGGCCTTTCTGCTTCAATACGGGTTGAACACGAAATCTCCACTTTCAGGCAAATGGCCCTCAGGCATCTTCCAGTTGCTGAAGCCCCCTGGGAACAAAGCAGATTGTTAGTAGCCGTTGAAACGGAAAATCTGCAAACAAAACATATATTCATTTCAGCAAATGGGCACGGTCACAAAATCCCATCCTGACATGTCGGTTCTTTCTTCTCCGGAGATGCCGCCTGTACCTGCTTTTGAAAAGGCAGATTGAAACCAAACACCAGCGACTGTAGTCGTATTGAAAAGCAGATTGGGTTCTATTGAAACCAAACCAACACTAAGCAGATTGAAACAAAAAGCAGATTGGGTTCCATCGCAGCATTGATTTATGTGTGGCGAGCCATCGCAGCATAGCCCACCCCTTCAGCCTTCATCGCAGGATACATGGGCTAAAATGAGGGACCCGCAAAATGGGAACTCCTTTTCCCCTGTCCTTTTCCCTTACCACCAGAAACTCCAAATTGCAGCTTCTTTTTTTCTTTGTTGTTTTGGTGACTTTTTTTCCCAAAAGCATCTCTGATGCTTGGGTTCTGCTTTAGGTTTTCTCTTAAGGTGCCTGGGAGCGATACAAGCTGTGACGACGGAAATAAGAAGGGATTTCCATTTCGTTGTGCTGCAGACCGGGCGTGCGATGCCGGCTAGGGGTGCAGACCGGGCGTACGACCCGCGAGTGAGACTGGCTGGCTGGGGGGACGCAGACTGGGCGTGGCTGGAAACCGCCCGCGAGCGAGACTGGCTGGCTGGGGGGACGGCGGTGTGGTGCAGACTGGGCGTGCGAGGCTGGCTGGAAACCGCGGTGGACGCTCGTGACAGGAAACCGCCCGCGAGCGAGACTGGCGCGGTGGACGCTCGTGACATGCGGAAATCGCCCGCGAGCGAGACTGGCGCGGTGGACGCTCGTGACATGCGGAAACCGCCCGCGAGCGAGACTGGCGCGGTGGACGCTCGTGACATGCGGAAACCGCCCGCGAGCGAGACTGGCGCGGTGGATGCTCGTGACATGCGGAAACCGCCCGCGAGCGAGACTGGCGCGGTGGACGCTCGTGACATGCGGAAACCGCCCGCGAGCGAGACTGGCGCGGTGGACGCTCGTGACATGCGGAAACCGCCCGCAAGCGAGACTGGCGTGGTGGACGCTCGTGACATGGGGAAACCGCCCGCAAGTGAGACTGCGCGGTGGACGCTCGTGACATGCGGAAACCGCCCGCGAGCGAGATTGGCGCGGTGGACGCTCGTGACACGCGGAAACCGCCGGGAGCGAGACTGGCGCGGTGGACGCTCGTGACATGTGGAAACCGCCCGCGAGCGAGACTGGCGCGGTGGACGCTCGTGACATGCGGAAACCGCCCGCGAGCGAGACTGGCGCGGTGGAGCTCGTGACATGCGGAAACCGCCCGTGAGCGAGACTGGCGCGGTGGACGCTCGTGACATGCGGAAACCGCCCGTGAGCAAGACTGGCGCGGGGGACACTCGTGACATGCGGAAACCGCCCGCGAGCGAGACTGGGGCGGTGGACGCTCGTGACATGCGGAAACCGCCCCAGAGCGAGACTCGCGCAGGCGGAAACCGCCCGCGAGCGAGACTGGCGCGGTGGACGCTTGTGACAGGCGGAAACCGCCCGCGAGCGAGACTGGCGCGGTGGACGCTCGTGACAGGCGGAAACCGCCCGCGAGCGAGACTGGCGCGGTGGATGCTCGTGACATGGGGAAACCGCCCGCGAGCGAGACTGGCGCGGTGGACGCTCGTGACATGCGGAAACCGCCCGCGAGGAACACTGGCGCGGTGGACGCTCGTGACATGCGGAAACCGCCCGCGAGCGAGACTGGCGCGGTGGACGCTCGTGACATGCGGAAACCGCCCGCGAGCGAGACTGGCGCGGTGGACGCTCGTGACATGCGGAAACCGCCCGCGAGCGAGACTGGCACGGTGGACGCTCGTGACATGCGGAAACCGCCCGCGAGCGAGACTGGCGCGGTGGACGCTCGTGACATGCGGAAACCGCCCGCGAGCGAGACTGGCGCGGTGGACGCTCGTGACATGCGGAAACCGCCCGCGAGCGAGACTGGCGCGGTGGACGCTCGTGACATGCGGAAACCGCCCGCGAGCGAGACTGGCGCGGTGGACGCTCGTGACATGCGGAAACCGCCCGCGAGCGAGACTGGCGCGGTGGACGCTCGTGACATGCGGAAACCGCCCGCGAGCGAGACTGGCGCGGTGGACGCTCGTGACATGCGGAAACCGCCCGCGAGCGAGACTGGCGCGGTGGACGCTCGTGACATGCGGAAACCGCCCGCGAGCGAGACTGGCGCGGTGGACGCTCGTGACATGCGGAAACCGCCCGCGAGCGAGACTGGCGCGGTGGACGCTCGTGACATGCGGAAACCGCCCGCGAGCGAGACTGGCGCGGTGGACGGGCGGAACCCGCATGCGAGCGAGACTGGCGCGGTGGACGCTTGTGACAGGCGGAAACTGCTCGCGAGCGAGACTGGCGCGGTGGACGCTCGTGACATGCTCAAACTGCCCGCGAGCGAGACTGGCGCGGTGGAGGCTCGTGACATGCGGAAACCGCCCGCGAGTGAGACTGGCGCGGTGGACGCTCGTGACATGCGGAAACCGCCCCCGAGCGAGACTGGCGCGGGTGACATGCGGAAACCGCCCGCGCGGTGGACGCTCGTGACATGCGGAAACCGCCCGCGAGCGAGACTGGCGGTGGACGCTCGTGACAGGCGGAAACCGCCCGCGAGCGCTGGCGCGGTGGACGCTCGTGACAGGCGGAAACCGCTCGCGAGCGAGACTGGCGCGGTGTTCTGGCGCGGTGGACGCTCGTGACATGCCGAAACCGCCCGCGTGCGAGACTGGCGCAGTGGACGCTCCTGACGTGCGGAAACCGCCCGCGAGCGAGGTGGACGCTCGTGACATGCGGAAACCGCCCGCGAGCAAGACTGGCGCGGTGGACGCTCGTGACATGCGGAAACCGCTCGCGAGAGAGACTGGCGCGGTGGAGGCTCGTGACATGCGGAAACCGCCCGCGAGCGAGACTGGCGCGGTGGACGCTCGTGACATATGCGGAAACCGCCCGCAAGTGAGACTGGCGCGGTGGACGCTCGTGACATGCGGAAACCGCCCGCGAGCGAGACTGGCGCGGTGGACGCTCGTGACATGCGGAAACCGCCCGCGAGCGAGACCGCTCGTGACAGCGGAAACCGTGTGCGAGACTGGCGCGGTGGACGCTCCTGACATGCGGAAACCGCCCGCGAGCGAGACTGGCGCGGTGGACGCTCGTGACATGCGGAAACCGCCCGCGAGCGAGACTGGCGCGGTGGACGCTCGTGACATGCGGAAACCGCCCGCGAGCGAGACTGGCGCGGTGGACGCTCGTGACATGCGGAAACCGCCCGCGAGCGAGACTGGCGCGGTGGATGCTCGTGACATGCCGGCGAGCGAGACTGGCGCGGTGGACGCTCGTGACATGCCAGCGAGCGAGACTGGCGCGGTGGACGCTCATGACATGCGGCAACCGCCACGTGCGCGGCTCCATGTGAACAGCCCGGCGCTCCAGGTACGCCATAATGTTAGCACTTGATTAATAAAGGCCCCCCACCCCCGAACAATGGAAGCGCCAAAACAATGGGGGTGCACTTTTGGGACGTCCAAACAATGGAGGATTTTGGGGCCCAATTCTATTTTAGTATTGCAGCCACTTCCTTTTTGCAATTCTACTTTAGTATTGCAGCCACTTCCTTTTTGCAATTCTACTTTAGTATTGCAGCCACTTTCTTTTTGCAATTCTACTTTAGTATTGCAACCACTTCTTCCTGAGCAGACTTTTTGGAATACTACTTTAGTATTGCAACCACTTCTTCCTGAGCAGACTTTTTGGAATACTACTTTAGTATTGCAACCACTTCCCTTCAGTTCTTTCTGTAGCCATCAAAGGGCCACAAATTGAAAGGGGATGCTTTTAAGCAAGTGGGCCACCAATTGAAAGGGGAATGCTTTTGAGTAAAGCAACTGATAGCTTATTTCTGGGAGGGGGGGCTGGGGGCTTGCAACTATTGTGGTCCCCTGAAACAATGACATTATTGTGGTTCAGTGGGGTCTGTGAGGGGTACCCTTGTCCTGATTGGTTTTTTGCATTTTTTTAACACGGTTTAATAAAGAGTTTGCAGTTTCAGGGCTGGGGATGGTTTTCAATTTCTGAGGTTTCAGCTAGCTTTGGGTTCTGTGGTTGAGCAACCAAGTGAAAGGGGAATGCTTTGAAGCAAGTGGGCCACCAATTGAAAGGGGATGCTTTTAAGCAAGTGGGCCACCAAATGAAAGGGGATGCTTTTAAGCAAGGCCACCAATTGAAAGGGGATGCTTTTAAGCAAGTGGGCCACCAATTGAAAGGGGAATTGATTTGTGGAGTTTTTTTTTTGAGTTTTCCCCCCGGGCAAAACAACTTTCAATTATTCTGGTCCACCTAAACAATGGGTGCGAACCAGAATAAGGAAAAACACTTGCCATTATTGAAGCCCGGTTGATTAATCAAGTGTGAACATTAATGGTCCTTTTTGCTGCACCCTGACCCGAACAAACGGTGCCAATGTGTTTCTAGGACGAACCCTCTCTTCAGAAGCTGTAGCCTCTTGGGGTTCGCCCTACTTATTTGGAGCAGCCTGGAAGCACGTTGACGGCCCAAACAAAAGGGCGCATGAACATCCGAACAGCTGACCCCGGTCTACGCAGATCGTGGTAACACTGTGTCTCAGACTTGTTTCGGACAGGCGTCAGACCCACCAAGTGACCGAGGCTTGTCCACACCGAGCCCCCCGCAAAAGCGCAGCGCCGGCCCCGTCTCCACACACCTGCGGCGAATCCACCCAACTTGCCATCCACACGCATCCAATTGACAACGCGCGCGGCCCTTTCCACAAAGTCACCAGTTGCAATTGGTTGCGAATGGGAAAATAGGTGGAGAAACTAACGAATCCAAGCAAGCTTACGAAGCAAGTTTGTGAAGGCCACGTGCACGGCTCCATGTGAACAGCCCGGCGTTCCAGGTGCGCCGAAATTGTCCTTCTTGCCGCACACCTGACCCGAACAAATGGTGCCAATGTGTTTCTAGGACGAACCCTCTCTTCAGAAGCTGTAACCTGTTGGGGCTCGCCCTACTTATTTGGAAGCAGCCTTGACATGAATATGCTGAGCACACTCGGCCCAAACAAAAGGGCGCATGAACATCCGAACAGCTGACCCCGGTCTACGCAGATCGTGGTAACACTGTGTCTCAGACTTGTTTCAGACAGGCGTCAGACCCACCAAGTGACCGAGGCTTGTCCACACCGAGCCCCCCGCAAAAGCGCAGCGCCGGCCCCGTCTCCACACACCTGCGGCGAATCCACCCAACTTGCCATCCACACGCATCCAATTGACAACGTGCGCGGCCCTTTCCACAAAGTCACCAGTTGCAATTGGTTGCGAATGGGAAAATAGGTGGAGAAACTAACGAATCCAAGCAAGCTTACAAGCAAGTTTGTGAAGGCCACGTGCACGGCTCCATGTGAACAGCCCGGCGTTCCAGGTGCGCCAAGATTGTCCTTTTTGCCGCACACCTGACCCGAACAAATGGCGCCAATGTGTTTCTAGGACGAACCCTCTCTTCAGAAGCTGTAGCCTCTTGGGGTTCGCCCTACTTATTTGGAAGCAGCCTGGAAGCACGTTGACATGAATATGCTGAGCACACTCGGCCCAAACAAAAGGGCGCATGAACATCCGAACAGCTGACCCCGGTCTACTCAGATCGTGTTGTAACACTGTGTCTCAGTGTGGTAGTTTGTGCGGATCCATTTTCGGATTTCTGCGATTGGTTCTTCATGATGAATCGGATGACTTCGTGCCTTCCATGTAGTGCGGGGCCTGTCATGTTTCACCCGTGCCTTTGCCTTTTTCTCTCAGGCTGCTGGCTGCCAATCCGGCTTGAGTCGCGGTTGCTCCCCTTCTTCATCTGTTTTGGGGTTGGTTTTGTGAACAACTTAAATCTTGGTTTGCCTTCGGACCCTTGAGCCGGAAAACAACGGGATCCACATGCCATGGGGAGTGAGGCTGGTTTGCTTTTGGGTTCCCGGGCTCCTCTTGTTTCAACTTTCATGTGCTTAAGATGTTTGTGTGTTTTCCCTAGAAGATGTGTGCTTAAGATGTGTTGGGGACCTAGAAGATGTGTCTCGCTTCTCCCTCGCTGGCTTTAAAACCCACGCACCGTGCCCGTGATGCTTCGGGTCTCCCCGCCTCGAAGCCTTGGTCCAGCGGAAGGCAGTGCCTGACGTCTCAACGGTTGAACCCCTCAGGACCGTCTTCCCGTTGCGCAAAAACGACTGATGCCCTTGGCACAGGGGAAGAAAAAACATATTCATTTCGGCAAATGGACGTTTTTGCTTTTCCTTCTCTGAAGCTGACATTTAACAAACCTTGGAGATTTCTATATACAGGGCATGACAACTGGGTCACATGGACTCGGACCACGGGACCCGAACCGTGGACCGCTATCATGGGGAACTTATATCGGTACCGATGGGTGTTCCCAATGGACGTTCATAGCAAAGGTAACCAACGATTCGCGGGCTCAAATTGGGCCATTTCCTCATGGTGTACTCGCCACAATAACATGGACGAACAAACACTGTGCTTTCAGAACGGACCCGTTTTGGGGCCTCGGGGTAGATTCAGCTGAAGGGCCGCCATGGTGTACTGGTTTACCACCAAATGGTATCATGTGCTCCTTGGGTTAAGAGAAACCTTGTTTCTGATCAACCTTGTTTCTGATCGACGGAAAAGTAATCCCTGGGTAGTTCCCTACAGTCCCCATTTAAACATCACCACTTCGTCGCAATGAGGCCCAGGCGATCTTGTAACATGAAAAAGCACTTTTAGCCTAATGGGCCTTTCCCGGGATTAAACAACCTGGTGGATATATCCGCGGGGATGCTTTCCAAAGCAAAGGAAACCGTCTTGAATGGAAAACAAACCCTATTCAGCAACCAGGGATTCAACATATCCGGGGTCAACATTTGTGGATGCCGCCCCATGAACCAAGTGGCGAATATCCCCGCTGCTTTTTCCCTACGTTAGTTCTGGCTGGGACTGCCCAACAACTAAACTCTTGGGTTCTGATTGCCGCTCACGTGTGTCCGTTTTTCGAGGGTACCTCCTTTTTTTTTCCTCCCTTCTGCAAGCCAATCTGAAAAATCCACGCGGTACCAACTCGGAAAAAAAGACGACGAGCCATCCACCCACGGGTCGTCAGACCCCAATCGCCGCGTCAAAGGCCTGCCTTCTCTTAGCGCGAGGAAGTGCTGGAGCCCTGCAGCGATACCTCTCGGAAACTGGACACTACTGGCCCCAGTGATACTGTGGATGGGGGAAATCCATTTCGCGCCACCTAAGAAGCCATGGAATGATGCTTTCCCGGTAAATACCAACAAAACATGGTTTCCCATGGCTTCAAAGTGGTGCAGGATTTCGTCCAGCCACAGTAGTGTGGATGGTTGTGGTTGCGGCATCCTGCGCCACCTGAGAAACCATTGTCCCTTTGATTTGCCTAGAAACAATGCCTGTGGATTGTTGCGAGTCATCCGCGAGTCTCGCACAACCTAGGAGACACCATGGTTGAAACCAAAACGTTTGTTGGTAGGTACAGGGAAATGGAATCATTCCAGGGTCTCTGAAAGGTGGCGCGAAATGGATTTCTTCTATGCACGCACGGTAGGCAAGCCACATGAAGCCGTTTCCACCAGAACAAAAGGACACTATTTTGGAAGGGCAAAAAAACACGTTTTTGGGCAACGTTCACGAGGTGGATGTATCAACTGCCAAAAGAATTGGGTGTTTGAGGCAATTACCCTTGGGAAGACCATCATGAACCTGGGAAGCAACCCAGTGTGAAGAAGCACGTACGTAGCTTGGTCAAAGGACGACTCAAGCTGAGTTTTCCCTGAAGACAGCTATCTTGCAGGCCAACAAAAATGCTTCGGCGAAGCCATTTTTTCTTCTGCGGAAATGAAGTTGAAGCGCTCTACGAACTTGATTTCCAAATCCTTGAGACCCAAACCGCTCAGCATCTTGGCACATCAATTCGGCCGTCTTTGAGGTCCGACCTGCCAATGGAGATTCCTTTCCCCTGGCAATGGCCTCCTGATACTTAGGGCTGTTGCTTGAACAACCCTTCCCACCCTTGGTCATAGTAGCAAAACAACTTGCTTGCACTAAAATGAACAGAACAACATCAACAAACCTTTAAAAAAAACAGCCAACAACAGCGAACAGCCCCCCCTAAATATGAACAGAACCCAAACAAGCAACTAAAAGCATCCAACAGTGAACCGCCTTGGTTTGGTTTCCCAGCGACCGATCCGTCGGATCCATTCGGAAATCCTCGCCTTGGTGCCGTGCACGTTGTTGCGCTCTGTGCCGGCGCAGGGCGAAGAGGAGCAGATGCTGCGCTGAGAGCTCCTAATCTTGATGCTTCGAGAGGCAGGGAATGAGAAAGTGAATCGCCGATTTGGTTTCCTTTATTCGGGAATCCCCTTCCAGTTCATTTTCAAAGCCAAAGTTGAACCACCATGCTTGAATAGACAAACACACCCAACTTTTTGCTGGTTTTCAGAGAATGAGACTTGAACTGACCCCTAGAAACCATCCATCCTATGGCTTCCTTTCGGGAATCCTCTTCTGGCTCATGCCCAACACCCGGACTCGGTCATACCAATCGCACCAGCAAGTACTCGAAAAAGGTTTTGGGGGCATGTTGGGAATCAATCCCAAAAAGAGCAGACAATTTAGGGGATCACTACTTGGAGAAGCCCACTAGGGACCACAGTTTGAGGACCACTCACTCCCTGAGTGTTGTTTTGTACTTTAGCTGGACCATTTTGGTAACACACAGTTTGGCTGCTTTTTGCCAATCCACTGTATCGGTGAGACCACATAAGGCCAATGCCAGCATGTTGGGAGGTCTGGGGCCCTTACTTACTATTGACCCCGGACTAACAGACCGGTTCTATTGATAGCGGGTGGGGGCCCCTCCAAAGTAATTCCCAGGCGAATTACTCCAAGCATCAGAAAGGAGCCTCCATCGCAGGTCCAGGCCTTTAGAAGGTTTTGGACCTCAAAATGGTTGCCCTCAAATGAACAATGCTTGGGGCAGATGGGGTACTTCTAGCTCGGCCTCACTTTGGGCGTTTGATACACTTGGTGGCCTCAGCAGGTACACCTTCTCAAGCAGCTTCCTGCGGCCTTCCAAACGTCCCTCCCATTTGGTAGCCAACCGTCGGAAGTCTGGGCTGAAGGTCGGTATGTCAGCCCATCTCCTTGCGGCTCCAGACCCGACCTTGCCAGTGGCCGGCAAGTGCACCTACTCCCCTGCAGATTGAGGACCAAAACAAAGAGCCGGCGGCTTATCCCGTAGCGTTCTCTTTTTTTGGGGCAACCCCGGCACAGGGATGGGTGTGTCGTTTTTTTTTGCAGAACCGTTAAAATGGAGCTCGGCTTCTTTTTGGTTTTCCGTTTCAGCCACCAAAAAAGGGGGGCACCCTTCGCCTCGAAAAAAGACACACTCAGCCGCCTTCAACTGGGGGACGGATGCAAGCAGGCCGGCTGGGCGGAGTTCATCTGGGTCCAGGCCGAAGATCTGAGCGGCAGGCGTCCGGGGGGCGGAACGCCCCGCAACGCTGGAACGAAACCAAACGGGAAAGGGGGTGTCACCGAACAACTGGGTCAAGGACGTAAGGAAACGACACAGGGCAAACAAAAAGGAGGAACAAAGGAAACCAAGGGTTTTCACATGTTCCCTCAGGTTGCAAATCCCCGAGAGTCTAAGTACCTAAGGCACCCGTATCCCTACCAAATTCCTGGAACATTAAAATCAGACTAGAGACCAGACTAGAGACTAATGTTCTGGGATGTAAGGAGTCCAACTCGTTCGTCTTCAACGACACATTGGGCCCTTGACGGCATCCGGACCCTTCCACTCCAAAGCCTTCAGTCCCCCCATCCCCCCATGGCCTGGTTTGGCCAAATCTTATGTTTAGAAGGCTGGGAGTGTCTTGAGGGGATCCCCAAATGGTGGTTTTCCTTCTGGTTTTGCCTTTACCACCAGCAAATGGGTACTCTCAAAGAAAGACGCGCCAGCCTCTATCTAAGCCTGTGCCCAAGCCGCGGCCTTGCCCTAAGACTTTCCGATTCGCGCCTGCAGATTCCAGCAGCACATCTCATGAGATCTGGGGATCAGTGAGCACGCCGCCGCCTCGGTCGCCCAGAAAAAACCTCTCCTCCATGCAGTTGTTGTGGGATCGACATCAGGCCCAAGCATATGGGTGCGTCTTGTTTTGGGGGATCGCTAAAAATGGTTGGCTTCCTTTTGGTTCCCTTGAACAACAACCCCAAAATGGGTACCCCAAAACAGACACACCCATATATCCGTAGTGGGTGCGCAAATGCCCATCTGCCGCCAGCATTTGCGCGCTCGCACCTTTTCTTGTTGCCCAAACCATGCGGTTCTCAGGCTGAAGTCTGTCTTAAACTTTGCACCTCTCCCAGGGAAAGGGCTGTGGAACGCAAGACCCATTCTGTCAGAGTCGATTGAAACGGAACCGAACGATTGAAAGAGTCGCTCATGGCCGAAGGAGGGGGGCCAGCCACTTCGCCACATGTCGCAACAAACCTTACACCGTCTATTTTGATCAGCGCAGGACACCACAAACCACTTCGTGTGGCCCTCCCTTTGCGCTTCGGCTCGCGCAATCTGTTGGGCGCTTTACTCCACTGGTTCCAGCCCCAAAGTTACCTTGACCCACTTGGTCGCACCAGTCAGCTTCGACATCAGCTAAACAACTTCACACCAAGCTGGGGTCTTTTGAACCAGTCTCTTCCATTTGCTTAAGCTTACTGGAAAAAAAAAACACACACATCATATTTCCAGCAGTGAACTCGATTCCCTAAACCAAAAAGGACAAATAAAGCAACATGCTCATTTTAGCAAGTGGAAGGTCTCCAAAATCTGCCTAGCTCTGCACTCCCCCATGCCCCGCGTACTCCCGCAAGCGCTTCATCGAGTTGGCCACTCGCTGCTCCTTGGTCGGGGCGGCCTCCAGCTTGGATTGTGCCATCTGCATCTCCTGCCGGCCGAATTTCTGCCAGAGGGATGTCTCAACATGGACAGCCCACCAAACTGGTGGAGGTCCTTTTGGTTTCCCCTTAAACCCACCGAACAATGGGAACAACTAAAAATACACACACCTGAATCTCTAACTCCAACCCCTCGAGTTTTTCCGCCAGGTTTAGAGTTTAGAGTTGTGTGGCATCATTTTTGTTGGGGGGGGGGGGGGCGGAGGGCGGGAAAAATGGAAGTATGTGTGGTGTTCAACCACCTCCTTACCTCTCGTTCAGCGAAGATGGCATCCAAATTTTCAACCAGAAAACGGTTCCAACTCATTTGCTACCAGAACTAGGCAACTCGGCAGGAGCTGGAACCCGTTGTTTAAACCAAAGTTTTAAGTTCAAATCACTTTAACTCACCGCCCATTGTTTCTTTTCGGGGGAACAGGGGCGAGCGGTTAAAACACATCTTGCCCTGCTCAACATGCTTGTACTCAGTGCAGTGGCCATGGTGGTGATCTTACAGATGGGAGCCGGCGGGCAGATCCCGGTTTCGTGGAAACGGCTCTCCCCAAAGCGGCGGGTCCTGCACGGCGCGGGGGAGTTGCTCCGCCTCGATCCGGCTCCGCGTCACGTAGTCCTCCGGAGCGGGAGCCAGAAATGACCAGGCGATCATTTTTTTTCGAATTTGGATGAAACTCACTTCCTGAAACAAAGTCACCCAACTCATCTGTTTGCCACGTGAAAATGGTCCCAGGACCCCAGAAGTGACTAAAGTCCGAGTCCCGGAATAGGGACCCGAATTCAGGGCAACCACAACTAGGTCCTCCAGTAGAGAGGTTAGAACAAGGGCACCAACTTTTTCCTGTAGTCTATTTTAGTAGGGGGTTGCCTCTCCCAACCAAAAAGGTTGGGTGAGAAGGGGTACGACTGGCTAGACCTAGAAAAGGGCAAGTGTCGATCTCCCCAGGCTTGGTGGCGGCGTTGGCGGCGTCGATGCCCTGCATGTAGCTAGGCCGCACCACCTGCGACGGCTGGGTCGGGGGTCTGTGTAGGTTGGGTGACCCAAGACGGACTCGAACCAGACAAAACCCGTTTGAGTAAACAAACCCGCTGTGTCATGGAAAGCCTCAAGCAATTCTACAAGTTGCCAGTGGCTAGATTTCCAAGAACCATCCGTCCGCAGGTACCTGTAGAAATTAGCTTCAGGACATTCTACAAGTTCGCCAAACACCCACGATCCTCTAGAAATTCGTGGTGGTTTCCAGTCTATTTTAGTAGGGGAACCCTCCCAACCCAAAAAGTTGGTGAGAAAGGGCACTACTGGGGGACCTACTGTGGATGGACGAAATCCTGCACCACCTAAGCAACCCTGGAATGATGACTCCCCTGTGAATACCAACAAGAATTGGTTTCCCATGGTTTCAAAGTGGTGCGAAATGGATTTCGCAACCATCCACAGTGGGCTAGGTTCTTTGTCCCCGGCCTGAAAGTCCGGGCGGCCCGACCCGGTGCCCGCCAGAGCGGGCCCCCCCGGCGCAAGGCCCAAGGCCAGGCCCAGCACCGCGCGGCGGTCCAGGGATGAGGCGCTGGAGGCGCGGGGTGCCGGCACGAAGCCTCAGGGCGCCCTGGACTCAGTTGAGTCACAATAACTGTAACCCCTTAAGTTTAGGAGGGACATCCCCTGCTTGGTTTCATTGGAAGCTGAAAGGAAAGCAATCAGCTTAGGAGGCCATTTTGAGACTTCCCAAATATACATCCCGCAATGACCTTTGCCACAAAAGCCTGTAGCATGTTCACCAGATACTGTTCAAACATCCTTCTGGCCATGTCCTTGACCGTTCCCTCTTTGGTGCGCCAAAATAAACATGGCCAGCCCAGAACCATGCTCCAAGAATTAAACAAAGGCGGCGCCTCGTTCTGGCCGGGACGATCCACAAACCTCCACTTACCCAGGTTTGTTTGTGGCTCATTTAACCCCCCGAGACAAAGCCATTGATTTTGCTCCAAGGCACAGGTTGATACCAACCCGCATAAGCCCATTGAGGTGTTCCAAATGGCCATGGCTGATATAGGCGGGTTCCACCACCTTTGTTCCGCATGGCTTCTTCCTTTTCCTTGTTTTCCCATTTTTATTTTATTTTATTTATTGGGGGGGGGCTTCTTTCTGCGTGTTTTTCCCTTCTGTTATTTATTTTCTTTTTTGGGTGGGGGTGGGGGGGTGGGGAAAAAGAGGTCTTTTAAGCGCGAACTTGTGCTCCATGAGCTCGGCTTCCTACGCGGGAAAGCCGGACGGACCTGGCCAAGTGGATCGGATCTCTAGCACCTTCCATTTCCATTCTGAACCCAGGGATCGGATTCTGTCCGTATCTTTTCTTTTCAGGCAACCCTCGAACACCCAGGGGGAAACCAGCGATCGGATTTGGAAAAGAACGATGGTTGAAAAGAATGGAGGATCAACACCTAGAATCCCGACTGGCTTTCAGGTCACCGGCCGGTTGTTCTCATGGTTTAGGGTCCTCAACGAGAGTCGCGTCCGTGTAGTTGACACAGGACACGACAAGACCCAATGGACAAATCATGGCGATTCCGTGCCAGAAGTTTCCTCGGGGTGCCTCATGGAAGCGCGGGAGCATGGAAAGCAAGACCGGGAGACGCCAAACAATCCGGCCAGAAAAAGTGACTGACCAACGAACAGTCGAAAGTTTGCCAGACACTGACGGTGAGGGTAAATAAAAAGGGCACCAAGGCCCCTATCTCGAAGTGACGTAGAGGGAACATTGACAACTGACCATCATTGCGGCTTATTTGCGCTCCAACCGCAGACCCCCGTAGAGCCCCTACATCCAGCTTGCCTTGTGCAAAACCTGCCCGTTCCGACTCCCGCCAGCGCTTGTTTGCGGCGAGAAGCCCACAGGATATCCGGGCGGATGCAGCGCCAGTGCTGCGAGCACGGCGATGCTCAAAATGCGAGTGGCGCGTCGGGCCATCACGACTCGCGCGAGGAGCGAAGTGGCAAGCAAGCGGACTGGTGCCTTGAGCCTTCAAATGCCTGAGCGTCAGCCCATACCGGTAATATGAAGGCCCAAATGAGTAGAATGAGGTTGTGGGATGAATTGCTCTAAAACCAAACATAGACATGAGAGGAGTCTCTGCAAATGATCGACGCACTCTGAGCCTCGCGCCAGGCGCGTGAAGTCACTGGGCGGCAACCACAGGCTGGCGCCGAGGAGCACGTGGTGCCTCAAACCCATCTGCCTACTGTGGATGGTTGAAATTTTCCATTTCGCACCACCTAGGAAACCCTACCTAGGAAACCCCGGAAGGATGATTCCCCTGGAAATTACAACAAACGTTATGGCTTCAAACATGATTTTTTACACGTTGCAGGATTTCGTCCATGCACAGTACCTCAAACCGGAGGCCTTGATTTTCACGGACCCACTGAGTCGGACAGGACCTCTACTCGGACAAGGACATCAAACAGCCAACCATTTTGAGACAAGATTCTTAGGGAAGCGTGGGTCGTTTCAATCCGATTCCCCCAGGAAGTTGCCCCTGGAGCTATCTGGAACCAAACTATTAGGGACCACAAAGCTCAGTTCAAACCTGGCCCAAAAACATGCATGCCGTTTTGCTTGGTCAAATGCCTGAACCTGAAAAGAGGGGAAGACGCGTAGATTGCAGTGTGTAGGGGTAGCTTGGGTCGGAGTGGAGAAAGCCTGCTGCTTCAACTTCGCAACTAAGGCAGAATTGGATCCACCCACGAGTTTCAAGTCGACTACATGAGAAAGATGGCTTGTCGGTCCCCAACTCTGCGAGCTCGACATCCATCGCAGTTCCCAACTGCGGCTGCGGCGGTAAAGCCTGCAGTGCCCGAGGCGCCTGGGGTGCCTGAGGCGCGTCACCGGTACCAGTGGCTTGGACATCCACTCGACTCAAAACCCTTCCCAGCCGCATCGACCCAGAAGCCGGGAAGAAAGAACAACACTTCACATGCAATGGCTTTACTGACCATGGCATGGATACAAACCGAATTGGACTGACACCGAATGAACTTGAGGCTTTGCACTCAGCGCAGCGCAGGATCCGCCAGTGGCGCTGGCTGCGGGTCTGGAAAGGCCTGAGGCAGGCTGGGCCAGCCGCCGAATCGAGCCCCGTTCTGCTTGGTTTCATGGGAAACTGAAAGGAAACCAATCAGCTTAGGAGACCATTTTGAGACATCCCCCCTTAAACAAAATCCCGCAATGACGTTTGCCACAAAAGACTGCAGCATGTTCACGGGATGTTCAAACAACATCCTTCCGGCCACCATGTCCTTGCACTCATGGTAGCTCACCAGTCCCTCTGTTGTCCGGCAAATTTGGATACCTCCAGCCTGTCGATTCGTCCGGCTCCCATACCACTAGCTGGCCTGGGGTAGGGTGACCTCCAAGCTCTCGAGCAGGCTGCATCTGGCCTTGGGGCGAACGAAGACAAAGGGGGGGATGTCCCCTTGCACTTGCTGGTTCCCGTTGGGCCGCTCTTCCCCTAATGGGCGAACCTTTTGAAAGCATGGAATTCGCAAAAACCAGCCATAAGGGAAGCCACAGAGGTGTTGGGAATGAACCGGTTGGGATTCCCTGAAAGGAAACCACCAGGGGGATGGCAATTGGGGTCACTCCCTCATTCCCTGCCACCCGAACCAGCAAGAGGGAATCCTTCACTTTTGGGGAAACAGCCCCAAATCTCCCTATGATTAATTACTCCAGGTAACACGAGGAAACCACCACTTGCGGAAACCCGAGGTAGCCCACCATCCTGGCAGCCCCAGTGCTTCTGAAACGACCCAGGCGATCCCTGAAGTGTGGAGGTCGGAACTGCTGGCAAACATTTCTGTGATACTTCTGGTTGAAACTTCCCATGAACGAATGATGTACTGAAAGAGAGACACATTCTTCTGGTGTCATAGAAGTGACTGAACAAATCTGCCTTCTTTCTCGCAGCGTCCACGAAGAAAGCGGGAGGAAGGCGAGTCAGAGAAGCCCAGGCATAACCGACTCCTCGTGCGGCGAACCTCACCTCCTGAGTGGATGGCCCAAAAAAAGTAACCACACTTTTTATTTACCACTAACATGGTCGTCCAGGAACTCGGGACGTGAGGAAATCATCGTTCATACAGTTTCAAGGTGGCAAAGTCTGTTATTCTCCCACGCCGTGGAACCTGACTGAAAGATCATGTTCCTCTCTTGGTCTGTTTATTGGGGTCCTTACCCCTGTTAGCACTGGTTTTTCCCTGCTCCAAACGAAGCATGAATACATATGAAGCACGGTCGAAATTACTTACTTACGGCGGTTTCGCTACTTAGTTTGAGAGTCCCTATCGTTTTCCAGCGTTCCCATCGTTTTCCAGGGGTATCTTGTTTTTTGAGAGTCCCCAATCGTTTGCCACGGCTTTGTGTATTTTCACAATATCCATGAAACGCCGGATATTAAACTCAGCCGAAGTAATTTTGACAGTACTTCATATACATGCTAGAACAAATCAGTCAGGCCTCCAAGCCAGGTCTCTTCCGGGTGTTTTTGGTTGCGAAAACCAAAAGTCACAACGGGTTGGGTTTGGGTGGTCTTGATTCGCCTTCCCACCCCAAGGCTTCCGAAAGTTCCTGCTCACCGATCCCTAGACCACCCCTCTCTTCAGCCTAGTGTCCTCCACCGGGCTTTCCCTGCCTTTGCGACACGCCCTTCCGTGATGTTGAGCCATTCCCAATTCCACGCCCTTCAATTTGTGCTTCTTCTTGCGCTCAATACCTAGCTTGACAGCTACCGTTTCCCCCAACCCAGAACTTCCAACTCAGGTCCTCCCTTGGGGACCAGAAAGAAAAGGTGATCACCTGAAAGCGGGCCACCTAAAACGGGAACCCGAAAACTGGGAAACTCACTTTGGTCATATGTCGATTCGCATGCAAGTGAGGCTTCCAAAGTGCGTCACAAACCCAAGGGATCCTTTCAGGTCTTGAGGTCTCAAGTTGTGTTTACTTCAAAACCGCTTTCCGACAATGCGTCCCCTTTGGCTTTCAATAACCATAACGGAAACCTCAAGTCAAAAGCAGCGAAGTCCGACCAAATTTGGCTTGCCTCGATGGGATATTGGGGTTTATATGGTAAAGGGCAGCCAAAGGTTTCCTTTACTGACTTTGTGGTTTAGGACACAGCTACATACTGCAACCATATTGTTTCCAACAGTGAGTAAACTCCTCGTGCCGCTTCGGCCGACGCGTCGCGTGGCGTTGGGTCTGCGGCCCCCGGCGGCCTTCCGGATCTGCGCCGCCCGCAGCGTGACGCGCCGCGAGAACTCCGCCGCCGCCTCCGTGCAACGCGCGGCGCCTGGCGTATCGACGGGTGGCGCCCGCGTGGGCGAGTCAGAGAACCCCAGGCACCGACTCCCTTTGCGAACCTCACCTCTTGAGTGGATGGTTCAATAAAAGTGACCAAACTTCTTGTTTGCCACTAAAATAGTCCAGACCAAAGTGAGCAAAGTCCAGGAACTCGGAAGGTGAGGCAAAGGGTACCCTGTAACAAAAACACCTCTACGTGTGGGTCAAAGAAACCCCAAAAGTGCAGCATGGGTGATGTCCAGTCAGCTTCCTTCCAAATCCCCACCCCACAAACGCGGCTCAGCTTAGCTCAGACCCACGGAGCAGGAATCGTTCCAGGGACCTTGCCAACGATGTGTGACACTCAAAGTCATAACGAAAAAGCAGAAACTTTGTACCGCGTAACTGTGCGCCGAATCCTACCAGCCGGCATTGCGAAGGAGGTCATGCAGTATGCTTCTCGGAACAATTTCCGGAATTCAACTCAAACGCTCTGGCAGGCCTTCTCACAGTCGGCTGCCAAAGAGAGCCTCTGGTAATAGTACCTCTGGTAAATTTTTCAGTTTTGGGACCTCTATGATGGGAATCTCTCTATGCGAAGTGGCTGGGAAGTCTGACTTGAGATCGCAACCAGCCGACTTGCTCCTGGTTTTGTGCTTAGACCAGGTGAATGGGTGGCATCTCCACACGTTTGCCCAGGCACCGGGCAAGCATGTCTTGAACCAATAGGTAGGTGCTTAAGTTCAGGAAAGGATCTCGTTTAGCTTCACTTCAGCATGGGAAACGCAACCCTCCGAATCAACATGAAGCATGTCCGAATGTGAAAGATGAATACGTGTACATCGGCTTGAGCCAAACTCATGGGTGGCGTGTTCATCATGCAAGCCGCGCTCCGGGTTTTGCCTTTTGTTCTTTTTCTTGGGTGGTGGGGGAGGGGGGTGGTGTTACCGTACGCTGACACATTGGCTTTTGGTCACAGGAGCGTGGCAGATCCTCAAGCGAAGCACGCAAGCTAGGGCTGAGTTCACTACCAAGCAAGAACCACATCTGTGGCAAGCATGGGAGACCTGCGCGCGCAGTTTCGTCCGCGTGCGTGCGTCTGCGTGTCCGCATACCAAAGGGAAATAGCCAAGACTTCCAGATGAAATCAGCAAACTACTTTTTTTTTGACCAGCCGATTCACGATGCCCGGATCTCAGACATTGGAAAAACCCATGCTTTTTTGCACTGCAGCCACTAAAATTCCGAAAGGGTAAATATTTTCACGTGACTTCCTAGTCGGATCACTGTCGAATATCACAAACTTGTGGCTTCCTGTGAAACCATGATGAACCATGTGTCGTGTGAAGCCAAACATGGACAAAGAAACACGGCGGAGATCTGCCGGCATACCTGGTTCAAAAACTATGATTGCTCGGTGCCCGTGCCCAGGTGCGGTTGCAAGCCCTTGCCCCTATGCAGGAAAGCGGGGAAAGCGTCCCCTGAAACAGTGGGTTCGGGGCCTGGCATCCCCCCCCTCTACTGCCTAAGCAGAAACAATAGACCTAAAGCATGTTCCTTGCACAGAGGTTTTCGGACATAGCTGAAACGATTTGGCCCGAGTTTTTCCTCCACATACAAAGGTCCCCCTGTTTCAGGGGGCATAACTTGGATGATCAAAACCTGGCTCGAACAATGTTTCCTCCGCACGATGCTGATCACAGGGAAGCCTCCCACTGCGGAAGGGATATGAGAACACAAAGAAAGACCAACCAAGAAACCAGCCAACTGAATCAACACGGATGCGTAGCCTGCTGAAAGGGACACCCTCAACCGCGTTTTCCTACTCTCGAAAACTCCGAATTTGTCCGAGGCATCTTAGTGGCTTGTACCCCAAACACCTAGTATTTGGGTCCACCCCCCAACATGGTGGTTTTCCGTTGGTTTGTCTTTGAAACCCGCTCCAAGAAGGGATTTCCTACAAAACAACAACAACCCATCTGGAGGGGGGGTTTTCGCGTCGCGGGCCTCTGCACTCGTCGTCGCGGGAGTGTTCGGCACTTTGGGCGCTGCGGCGGGGAGCCTCCTCCGAGTGAGTTCCTTCCTCAAACCAAGCATGGTTTCCGTGGTTTCATTGCGTGCGAATCTTTTGGGAAAACACTTCAGTAAAAAAGGGCTACTGAAGGTTCACTCTCTCGGCCAGTGCACACGGACTGGCTCCTCATTCAAAGGCGCCATGCCGCACCAATCTCTTGACCCGAGTCAAGATTTGTCGGGCTCCTCAAAGGGCCCCCCACGGAATTGTTCTTAGAACTTTGATTTCAAGTGGACGGACCTTGCAAGATGGGTTTCCCGACTTCAGAACACCCAAAGCCGTACCCCCCCCCCCCCCCTATCCCCACTAAAATATACTAAAATGGGTGGTGCACCTACCCCAAAATGGTACCATCGGTTTTGACCCACAGCCATTTGAGACACGCCGTTGTCGCTTCTTTCTTAGCTGTGACCGTGTCAAGCGTAGGTGTGTCAACTTCTTGGAGAAGCTCGATACCTTCGAGCGAAACGCCGGCGCGGAGCCTCTGACTAGAGCCTTCGCCTCACTAAATCTTTGGTCCCGGACCGGCATCTGAAATCTTAGTGGGTAATTTTGAGTGGGACTGCAAGGCGTAAGCATCTTGCGGATTGATTTTGAAGAAACTACGTAAGACCCCACCAATGCCTCCATCGGTTGATTCACTAAGCGCACTTGCCCAAAGCACCTGGACATGAACGGATTCTGAACATGGAACACCACCTGATCTATCAGCAGTTTCTTCATGCCGGGTTTCCACCGACTAATCAACCAGAGGTTTGTGAATCTTGGGTTTCCGGAAAACATGGGGCACTTTGTTTGAGACTTCTTGTCCCAGGGGCCCACCACTTAGAGGCCCCTCAGTTTTCCCCTTTCTTGGACCTCCCATTAAAACGCAACTTTCGGGGACATCCAGTGACCCTCCCAAGGACTGGCCCCATGATTTTAACCAAACTAACCCGTTCAGTGGTAGGCTCGCAGGAACCGATTCCCATGTCTGACTTTGAATTCCTGAAGCCGACAAAATAATGACCCCAGAAGGAAGTCAGTTGCCCAAAACCGACAAACAAAAGCTTCACTTGTTGGCACCAGCAAACATGGGCTCGGTTGCTTTCTGCTCCCCTGCTACAAGTTTTTAACGTTTAGTGGCTTGGAAAACCCATTCGTTGGCAAAAAGCGATTCAGTCCTAACATCCCTTGGCAAAATGCACCAAAGTGGACCATCTGAACACCAGAAGCTCAGATCCGGTCGGCCCGGGGAGCTCCGGTCCTTGCGGATGGGCGCCAGCGGGTGCCTGCCATAGCGCTGCCCGTAGCTGCGCGCGCCTGGGGATCCGTCGCTTTGGGGGGGGGGGGGGAGCTCCCGGGGTCCTTTGTGGGGTGTGCCAGTCAACACATGGGATCTCCCCCTCAAAAAAAGAACAGAACAGAGAGTTTGTTGGTTGGTTTCCCTGTCAACAACACCCAAAAAGGTGTTGATATAGTATATTTTCATCAAAACACTTGAGCATACCCTTTTTGGGGGATTGTTTTTTAGGAAGAACCTTGAACAGGAGCACCAAAACCACTTTTTTGGGGTAGCTCTATTTTGACACACATGGTCAAGGCGAACCACAGCCGATTGCCGCAATCCCAAGTGCCACTTTAGCGAGGGCCTATCAAGGGCCAATACAGTGGATGGACGAAACCTAAGAACTGTAAGTACCAACAAAGCTTATGGTTTCAACCATGGTATCAAAGTGCTGCAAAATGGACGTCGGCTTTCTCAGTGGGGTTCCTTTGGATTGCTATGGGGGGGGGGGGGGAAACCTCTGGCCCCACTCTGGCCTCAGCATGGGAGTTCATTGAGCGTCTTGTATGCCCTCCCCCCCCGAAAAAGAAAAAGAAAAAAAACAAAAACCAACAAACGTGAGGGGAACTCATGAGCCAACAAGCCCTCCAACCCCGGAACATCCGGTGGGTTGAGCACGCGAACATTCTCGCCCATCGGGTGTTTCGAAGCCCATGCTCGGGATCCGGGGGCTTGATTTTTTCGGCTTTGCTCGGGGAACTCATCTCTACTCTTGGTATGGTAAAAGTTTTTTGCAGACCCCCAGTAAAAATAAACAGAACCAAAACACTAAAAAACCAAAACACATGCCAAGAACAGTGAAGTCTGCTTCTTCTTGCAATTCGGCGTGGGTCAAGTGCTGTCCTTGATTTGGTTAGTCTTCCGCCCAGCAACAAGTTGTTGTGCTTGTGGGGCCCAACTGTTTTGGAATCCTCAACGTGGTTGTTTTTGAGAGCCCATTAGGGGTTGGGGCTTTTGGATGGACCCATTTCGCATTCCGGTCACAAGAAAGGATCAATCCAATTATCCGACGTTTGCAGAACATAGACATGTTTGAAGTTTGAAGGGTCTTTGATACATTTTGAGCCACCTGCTGGGCGAAACGAGATTGGCAACCCGCTGGGTGTTCAGAAATGGGGGGGACCTCAAAAGTGGTGTTGCTCTCCTGCCAATTTGGTGGTGTGGATTGGCAGTTTGGTGGTTACAGGTTTGTTACCCATTTGCATCTCTACAATAGGGCTTCAAATCCCCAAACCACCAATCCAGGCCACCAACTAAGGGCTGCCTGACGAACGCTACCCGCCAAAAAGGAAGACAGGGGTCGACGGAATCATTCGCCTGGCTCCGCCAGGAGCTCTTTGTAGAGCACCTGTGGGTGTCGACGATCGGTGGGCTCACGATATATCCCCTCATACTTTGCATGGGCAAAGTCCTGCACCAGGTGGCAAGTGGTTTATTCCAGCAAATATAGGGCTTCTTCCATCCCAACTGGCGAAGGACTTTGTCCATCCACAGTATCACCCCACAACCAAACTCACAGGAAGATTGTCCAAACATGTATGTGATGCTTGGGAACCCTGAGGAAACAGGGGGGTGGATACAAGGAAACCTAGAAGATGAGGTGTGGCTGCAGAAAAACGGATGGACAAAAATCCACGCCAAGCCCCAGCTGGGATGGATAAAGCTCTATTTTGGGATTTGCCACAAGGTGCCACAAGTGAATTTGCCCACGTGAAGAATCAACAGCCGGAGGGACCCCCTCCACCCCGCAACCCAAAGCAGCCATTCGGTCGCCTAACACACCATTGGACTGCCATTTGGGGGGCTGTTGGTGCAGCAAAACCACAACCGGGGGTCACTGAAGTTCCCCATGGAAGTTTGCACTCTTGGAGACTTTTTTGGGGAAATAGCTGGGAAACCCTGGATACACCCCTGGATGTTATTTGTTTTTAAACCCAAAACGGGGTTCCCCCAAAGGAGATTCCTTTAGGGACAAATGGGAAACCAGCCTTTGCCACCCCTGGCAAGTTATTTTTGAGAGTACCCCTCCTTTTCTGACACCAAAACTAGGTTCTTCAGTGGAGAGGTTAGAATAAGGGTACCAACTTTTTTTCTGTAGTCTATTTCAGTGGGGAACCCTCCCAACCAAAAAAGGGGGTGAGACAGGGCACCTAGCTGGTTGAACAAAATGGGGAATCAATTTCTGGAGCTATTGCAGCCCAAGAGTGTGGTTGGTGGCTTCCCAACCTTCTGGTTGGTAAAAGGGCACTACTGGACCTAGAAAAGGACCACATCGCCATCATCTTTGGGGCTTCCAACCTGAGAACAAAAAACGGCGACCGCCGCTGGGAGCCTTCCCGACTCCCCGCTCCCCGTTTTCTCCGGCTGGGCTTGATCCGAAGCTCGGCCTCATGGAAGGCCTCCCGGCTCCTGGAAGAATTTGTGGCCGGTTGGGGCTTCCGAACCAGCCCAACCATGGCTTTTTTCCGGGAAAAATGCGCCATTTTTTTGGATATGGCTTTTAAAGGGGCCCATCCCCTCCAATGGGAAAAAAGGGTAGAACTGCACAACTAGGTTCGTTGAAAGGGAAACCAGATGGAACACAGCGATGTTTGGGGTCTTTCTATTTGGGGTGAATTGAATTTTGTGCCCCAGATCTCTTTGCCTGAAAGGGAAGGCACATTTGCTGAGCTGAGAAGCCGCTGCTTTCCAACATACTGAATAGGTTCAATGTCAAGCTAAAGAACGACGTGCCCGGGCCAATTCATTGGATCCAATGACATGATCCTACATGGTAGTCAACAGACTCAACCGGTTTATATAATACCACTCACCGCCTGCATTCTGACCAAAGCATGGCTCTCCACTGCAAATATCTATCTTAGAGCTCAACATCACGCCGGACATGCCTCAACCACGGTGCACAGGAATCCTTGATTTCCAAAGCTCCTTTTATGTCCCCTATACCGCAAACCCCATCGAAAATTAATGTGCAAGGGGTATGTGCCAAACTAGGGGCCCTGCAAATGGTGGTCTTGAATTGGTGTCTCTTTCAAGCCTGAAACGGGCACCCTCCACAAACACACAAAGACATAAGAAGGGCTCGCAAGTCCATCACTTGGAATCTGACAAGGATAAGTTTTACTTGAAGTCAGTAAACACGCTTTAGTCCAATTTTGCTCGTGCTCAAGTTCAGTGTTGGTGAAGTGTGGCAAAGAAAGTGAAAGAACACAAACGGCGAATGACTCAGCAGGCTTCTGCTTTGTAACGGGCAAGTTGACAAACTTTCAGGAAACCCGATTCCGGCTCCTCTCTTGGAAGGCTAGATTCAATGGGCTTGAAGCGCCACATCGTTGCTGACACTCACTTGAGTGGTCAAAAGAAAGGTAGCCAAACTTTTTGGGTTGCCAGACCAATAGGCTAGATTCAATGGGCAAAAAAGGTAACCAATCTTGTTGATTGCCACCAGGCCCAACAAGCCCCTTTCTGACGACTCTCTCTGGCGTCCTGTCGCCCATTCCCATGGCCCATGGCGCCAGGCAAGCTGCTGCGATTCCCGATCGATCGACTCCCCAAGCCCAAAAGGCGAGGTGTGAATCACAGGGGGACTCTTGAATCCGCGGGTTTTCAGATGCGCCACATGGAGGCGAGAACCAATGTGAAGGGACATGGTTTATCGGAGTATGTCGCTTCAAGAACTGTCCGCAATCTGCTCAAAGATCCCCGAACATCTTGCCGTGAAAGTCTGACCCATGCGCCAGCCCCGCTAAAGCCAGCAGCGAAAGCGGAGTGCGGCATCCGCGTGGGTTCGTCACAAAACCCTACGAAGACTCTTGGGTTAGATTCTCGGGCAAAGATCTTGCTTTTGTCAACCTGGACCCTCAAAATTCCCAACAATTGTCTATTGCCCGAAAATTATGGTGGGTGAAATCCAATCTTTTATGGGTAGTCTGAGGGTTCAGGAAGTTAGATTCGTCATGGTCGTCATGGTTGTCAGGGGACCTCCCATGGAGTCATGCTTACCACAATGCTTACAGCCAAGCGCCCCGAATTAGCCGTTCACGCTTGGCGGTAGCCAGGCACGAAGATGCACCCCTCGGAAAACCCATGTGACAGCCATGGGGTTAGGAGATCACTTTTTGGGCCATTGGGTCGAAACATGGGAGCCCAAACCGGGGAAACAAAATTCGGATTCGCTGGTTGCAAGTAAATGTGACGCGCCATCGAGGCACTGGTGATGGATCGACTAACGAGAGTTTATCATTCCTTACCTGGACCCTTGGCACCTCAAAATGAAGGTTAACTTTTTGAGACATTCACAAGTGAACCAAGGGAAAACCAAGAGGTTGGGTCAATTCGCCTTGGACGTCTCTGACATGCTGTGCACCGGAAGAATCGAAACGCCCACGAGACTTTTTCCGGATCGATTTTCCTCCAATCGTCCTTTGGTTGAAGCCTTGGGTCTTGCACCAAGTCAACCCACCAGTTTCAGGAGGCAACCATTTGGTGTCTTGTTTTGAGGGAAACCCTTTTTGGGCGGACTTTTCACGGGAAAGGACATGAACATGGCTCATGGCTCATTTGGGAGGGGTTACCCCTATTTTGAGACGACAAGCCCATTTGGGTTCAAATTGGGAGGATTCGCATCCAGTGGAACACTATCTTCCGGATTGATTTGGCGCAGACTTCCGGCCAAACAGGACCTCCCTGGAAATGGCGCTTGCAAATGACGCCAGTGAGACCGGAGCCCATCTGTGAGCTGTTGGCATTAACCACCTGCTGCTTTCGCAGAGAAGTTCCGCAGAAACCGTGAACAAAAACGCCTCCTGTAAGGAGATCCTTTGAGGAGTCTGGGACAGTGCTCTTGACCAATCTGCTGATGATTTCTGTTGAGGGAAAGCAGGGCTTCCAGCCCACAAACAACAAGGCACACTATGCTCTTGCATGATTTGGGAAACTGCAAACATGTCTTCCCCTCAAACCTCCAGTGGCCATGGGAAGAATTTGCACCCCTTCTTCGTATTTGATGTTCAAGGGTAACCCTTCCCAAAAAAGAGGGAACAAGTCTCACCCAAACAGAGACCCTTGGGGTTGATTCCCCATTCTCTTCAGCCATCGTGCTGTTCAAAACCTAGCTGTTTCCCTGGGTTTTTGATGGTTTCCTGAAAAGATCCGGATCCCGAAAGAATGGGGGAGCTTCCCCTGTGCGAAAGCAGGACATTATCTCGGACGGAACATCGGGGCCGCTGGCCGCAGCGCGATGTTCTGATACGTGACGTCTTCGCACCTCGGCCGGAAGTTGCGGATGGTTCGACCAAAAAACCTGCTGGTGCCATAGGCAGGGAATGAGAATTGAGATGACCCCCGATTTAACCATCCAACTGGTGGCTTCCTTTAAGGGAATATCCAGCTTCATTCCAATTCTCCTTCCCTGCTAAGTGAGCGACAGCCTGAGAAAAAAAACGCTTCTGCAAAGGATCACCGGGCTGGGTTAAAGTATACCCAAGAAAGCCAGGTTGCCCTGGAGCCCAACCAATCTAGATGAAGACTCCCGGTTGATTAGTAGGGTTGTGCCTCTTGGGGCGCTTGAGGTACAGCCCCTTGGAGGTTTCGGGTGAATTTGCAGAATATGTACGTATATATGTATAAAAATACATATGTATTTGTACACATATATAGATATATGAATAAACATGTCTATCTGTGTATGCATATAATGCATATATATATATATATACAATATGCATAACAATCAACTGACTCCTGACACCGGACATTCGCTGAGGTCGCAAAGCCAGGACTGGTTTTTTTGGGGGTGAGGCGCACCCCAAACTTCTTTGCTGAAGTCCCCTGGAAAAAAAAACAAATCCAGCAGTTTTTCCAGTTCCTTTAAACCAACCGGGTGGAACAAAGCAGATTCTGGAGCACATTGGAAGGTTGGGTTTAAGGGGTTCAAGCGCCTCACCATGTACCATACGCTTTCGTGGCCAAAATGCCCAGCCCGAAATCTAAAAACGCCCACCCTTCGCGGTTGACGCGCTTGCTTCAGATTCCAGAGGAGCTTCCAACCACTGCCACAGGCCCTTTTGAACGAAAGGGAATGAAACGAAACGTGCGAAACTTTGAGGTGGTGATTTTGGAGGTGGACACCTTGGCCCACCTCTGGCTCCACCCTGAAATCGAAAAATAGCTTTGGATACCCCAAAAATCCTGTCGCGGATCATTCTGGGGCCCGCGGCGCATTGCAGAGCACCTGGCGCAAAAAACGTCCCGCGGTTTTTTGCAAGGCCCAGTGGTGTAGTGGACGGTCAAGGACCCCCCCTCCCCCGGTGCACAGAAAACAACAACACCAACAATCTGAGTTGTTTTGTAGTACACCCTGGGATTACACCCTTGGGAAATGACGAAACATGGTTCAGAAAAACACGTTTTTACGCGGAAAATGCGCCTAAATGCGGTCAATACCCAGTGGGTGTACTTTCAGGGTGTAATACACAATCCCTGAGAAACAACAACAAGGCCCAAACAAGAAAGCATGAGCAAATCAACGTGCACCTCTCGAGGCCTCACCCCACCTGTAGGAAAAATGGTTTCCCCCCAAACTGCCCCTGGAAGGAAAATCGGGTGAATTCTTGATATATAGCTGCTATATAGTGGTGCCAGTAAATGGGAGCAATGGCTTTAGGGCAGCGGAACCATGCTAGAGAGGAAACTTACTTCACTCTGAAAAACTGGACCTCCCTCTTGAAATGCCTCAAGGTGATCACATGGTGAATTTCTGGGGCCTAAAACACATGGACGTGTGTGTTGTTCTTGCAGCAAACAAAACGGGAAAACCGTTGGTTTCCAAAGATCCACTTTGTTGGATCCGCCATGACAGTTGAGTTTGGTAAGTGCCCCTATTTCCCAATCGAAAGTTGGCGCCGACTGCCATCCTCTCTTGACGACTGAAGACGGCAGCAAATATTGACTGTTACCCAGTTCACCGAAAAAAACAAGGGGTGAAAGCTGAGTGGAGTCGCCGTAAGTTCCCTACACAACCCTCACACCAATCCACACAATTCCAACTCCTCCTGCCCAAAATCCATCCAAACCCTAACAGAGCAGTGGGTGGTTGGCAGCTCCCGCCGGCTCGTGAAGGCGCCTTTCGGTCCGTCTGCAGAAAGGACCCGCTGAAGTCACTGAAGCGCACACGCTCGATGCGGATGGCCTGCAAAACATAGGCGAGTCGACTCACCTCGAGCCAGCCGTCGCTGAATGCCCAAAGGACCCAGAAAAAATGGTGATCCTTTGGGGGCGACTAAACATGGACGAAAAAGAGGACGCTAAGCGGTCAAAAGGTTGATTCGCTGGGCAAGTGAGACTTTGCTTAAGCAACCGTTCCGTTGGCTTCTCTTCAAGTAGGGCTTGGTTGGTTGACCCTTGAGCCTCGGGATTTTAAGCCAGTATGGTTTGATTCATGTTTTAACCACTACCCTACCTCCAACAATCATCGAAGCTCTGCAAGATTACTTTCCCTTCTCGGGAACCTGTCGGACCGAGCGCCAGGGGATAATTGCTGAGGTTTCCTTGGCCATGGTTTTGCTTCAACGGTTTCAATGGCCTCCCTTTTTGGCTTCACTTTTACAGAATAGGGCCGTGGGGTTGATGTTTTAACACGGGCTAACGAACCTTTTGGTTGGCATTTTCTTAAGAATTGGACGCGCGGTTCGTTAAACCACTTGCTGAAACGTCTGAGAGTGAGAAAACTACGCGAAGAACCTAGACAACGGTCCGGCAGATGGTGCCGTGACATGCGTGCCGGCACTGCTTCAGCTTGGCCGACTTGCGCCACTGAGTTGCTGCTGTGTCAACCACTTCTCCACCTGAACTTGACGGCAATCAGGCCAGGCGAGCCAAAAGGCGGAAGCCCAGTAAACAAGCACATCACTATCAGGCCTCTGCTTACGGTAGTCGACGACAACCCCCTGCACACTGGGCACTCCACGTCATCGCTGTTGTGGGGCTGAGCCGGTCTGGCAGCGGGCGGGCTGCCTCGCAGCCTTGCCTGCAGGGCGTGGCCTAAGACACTAAAACTCAGCCACCCCCAGAGAAACGATGAGAAACGCGCAGGCGCGAAACGTAGTTTCCTGAATCGAAGCAGTGAAAGCAACCTTTGCCAGCCAAGGCCTGGGGATCTCCTTCCCCAAACGCGCCGCGAGCAAGGCAGCTGCAGCCTCGTCTGCCGCCCTGGCCACGGTCAAGTGGTGTTTGGCTCACCGCCGCCCTCAGCGCCACAATCGTGCCACGCACAATAGCCCCACGCAGGCTGACGCAAAGAGGGACCTCTGCTTCCGCCAGCGGCTTGACGAGCCAGCAAGATCGAGCCGGATGAAGACCAGCACGGCGACTAATCGAGCTTGGAACAATTCCGCGCGGGGCGCCGGAGAAACAAAAACCCTCGCACGACCAAAACACGCATTCCCCTCCTTCGCGCAGCAAGCCAAGGGTCGCCCTGTCTCGCGCCAGCCAGCTGCAGGCTATAGCCTGCAGGACAGCGCAAGGGCAGCAGGATCGCGACAAAGATCGCCAGGAAACTGGCCATGGCAGAAGAAAGCAAGACAAACAAAGCTGGAACACAAGAAAACGGCGCGGCCACCTTCATCGCCTCGTGCAACTCTTCCCGTTTCGGGACGAGTCCTTGGCGATCGCGATCTGACTCTCCCGCTCCGTGTCCGCGCTTGGGAGCAAGTCACGGACGGCTGCGGTGTTCAGGGGCTGAGCCATGGTCGTCTGCTTGTGGCAAGCATTTGATTTCTTATGTTTGACTTGAGCCAAAATGCCTCCGGCTGCTGAAACGTCCACCTTTTATGGAATCCCATAAAAGGTGGGTCGAAGGGGATCACCCTAAGGAACCACTTTCTACCCCCCCCCCCGCCTGCTGCCTTGGATACGTCTAGGGACTTCCACAAACGTAGGTTGGGGCCAGGGAGTTGTGATTTCACCAAACTTCGCCAAGCCATGGCCTCCCCGTCGTTCTCGCAGCCCTCAGGCCTGGCGAGGCTTGAAGTCGAGTCCGCGAGTTTCTCGCACCACGGTTTTTTGAAACCATGGGAAGGACACCATAACGTTTGTGGGCATTTACGTTGGGGAATCGAATCATTCTAGGGCTTCTGAGTTCGGTGGTGCGAAACGGTTTTTGTCCATCACAGTATGAGCCACTGTCAAGGTTTGTGTCCTCAACTGAGTTGTCTTCACTGCAAAGACAAGACAAAAGCAACAGGATTCCAAAGATCGAACGAGCCTTTTTCCTCTGACATGAAGTTTTGGCGAGCAACCCCCTTTCCTATTGGCATTTTTGGTCCTGCATAGACAAATCATGTTGGCCGTTGGAGCACCCGAAGGGAACTGTTGCATTCGGAGAATGACGCACCGAGGGAGTTACACCTCTTGGGTCAACAGGAAGCCCAAAAGGAAACCAACCAAATTTTGCCAGAGACTAACCCGACATCGGTCTTTCAAGCGACCAACTAGCTACAAGGGCTGACATGCACTGTGTGATCCGCACCACAGCAGGTAGCAAGCACCTAGTGATCCAACATTGGCAATATGGCGTGTCGGAAGCTGCTCAGTTGGTCCTTTCTCAAAGTAGGGGAGCCTCATTCGGAAACGTGTCCGAAAGCGTGGAACCCCATTTGCTCTTCGATGGAAACTAGGGTCCTGAGTTTGGAACTCAATGGTAGGGGAGGAACGGCTTTCTTGGGTTGGCCCAGCTGTGGTTTCAGCACCTACTTATTGTTTCCAATCTGCACACCATCAAAACACTTTGCCTGTTTTTTGCACCCCAACCAACAAACGGGACAACCCAACAAAAACTAACAACGGTGAAATTATATAGCTTCCATTTGGAGTTGACCTCTTTGCACAGATGTTAAGCCACTAACTAGCTATCGGGACACTTCGGCGCTTCTCCTGTACACAACTTCCTAAGTTCGAACAAGTGCACGCCTTATAAATCATAAACTTTCAGGTTTTCAGACATATCCTGAAGATGTCGACGCGAGTCTGTGTTCTTTTGAGGGTACCCCTTGTGGAGTGCTTTTAAATAAGGAACACCATAAGCTTAAGGACATTCGAAGCTTTTTTTGGGGGGTCGGGGCAAAGTAAAACCAAAACAACAATAACTTCATAGGGGCGTGCGTTTCGAGGATATTTGGGGCGTGCGTTTCGAGGATATTTGGTTTCCGCCCCCAAAAATGGCTTAACAGCTTTTCCTTTTGGTTCTCCCTTGAAAGGCCCCCCCCCCGGAAAAAAGAAGAAGAAGAAAAGAACAAAACAGAGAGAGTGGCTGAACAGTTGTTCCTTTTGGTTTTCCCTTGAAAGCCAACAAACAAGCAAACGAAAACAGTTTCCTTTGGAGGTTGGGGGGTGGGGGGGGGGGGCTTTTTGTTTTCTTTTGGTTCCCCCCCCCCCAAAAAAAAAAAACACACACACAAAGGAACAGCTCCGGGGTCTCCGATCCGGCCTCTGCGATGGAGGGCAGTAGGTTTGGTCGATCAGGATGCCTGAGGCCCAGCGGACGGAGAGGTCGAGGCTCGAGGACGTTGGTTTAGAGCTCGACAGCTTCACATGGAACCGCAAACAACCCGCCACTCGTAGAGGAAAGAAACTCCTTTTATAAAAGAACATGTACCCCACCTTTTGGGGTGCAAAAAGGTGGTTTTTTGAGAGCTCCATTCAAGTGACCGCCTCAGAAAGGAGGTCTAAAGTGCTGTTTCAAGGGAGACGATTCTTGACATGTTCACTTCAAGCGCCTTGGTGGGAATGAAGTTGATTTAAGAATGGACGCTTTGGTGGACATCATTCACATGGCTCAGTTGCGCAGAGATGAAACAACCACATCCTCATTGATTTCGACCGGTATAGGTGTCTAACCCACCAAAGGGGGAAGGTGGGACGGCGACTGTGGAGTCAGCAGAAAACCAAGCATGTTCCGGAAGAAACAAAAAAACCCAAAAAAGAAACATCTGAGATGCTGATGCTTTGCACCCGCGAACCACCCCCAGAGTAAAGACCAAGAGAGCCTCTTGCTTGGGCGTAAAAGACCATCATAGATCTTGCGCCTCCTCTCGCCATAATGGGCACCCGTTTTGTGTTGTTGATTCAAAAGGGAAACCCCCCTCCCCCAAAAAAGGCTTTTCGGGTACCACTGAGCAAGAGGGTTCCACAGCGTTCCTTTAGGGGAACAAACAAACAGCTGCTGTGGGTTTGTTTTGGGACTTGAACCCCTAGAGTTGCCCTGGGCCCCTCAATTGCCCACGGGCTTAATCCGTCCCACGGAACCACGGCACCGAAGGGTCAGCTGTGCCAGACGCTTCATATAAAAATCCGGTCCCAGCCAGGGGTCCTCTACCACAACTCTTGGCGACCCAGGCTGACCAAAAAAAAACTGCGCCAAGCGGTTCCAGAATGCGGGGTTCAGATTCCCATGTCCCAGAGTTACAACATTTCCCTTCTGACAAAGAATTACAAGACGGTGCAGCGAGCTCTTCTGACAGAATGACAATGAGCTCGCCAATCGGAAGGTATCCCCGGTTGCCCAGGTCAAGATCACAGAAATGAAGAGGATGCACACATGACATCTGGTCCCAGTTTGGAAAAGTCATGCCACCCAGTCGGAAATCTCCGTGTGAAACATCAAGAACCTGTTTGCATGGCATCAATGTTGTAAAACAACAGTCAAGGCGGTTTTTCGGAAACAGGGTTGCTCACAAGCGGGGACTGAAAGAAAGACAAACAAACAAGCTGAGCCACGGATTCGAAAGGGAAGTGACCCCCCATTTAATTCTCCCCGCCAAAAAAACCATTCGCCCTGACAGAACTTCATGATGGTTGCCCAGGATTCATACCCCCCCCCTCTCCCTGACCTTCCCACAAGCTTCCCCTCATTATTAGGGGGGGCCAACTTCACACTGCGCACGGACGAAATCTAGCACCACTTTGAAACCATCGCGTTTGTCGGTATTTGCAGGGGAGTCATATTTACTTCCGTCTGGTTCCTGAGTTCGGTGGCAAAATCGATTTACCGGAAAGCGCCCATGGCGGTTTGCACCCCTGGTGCCTACCATCACATCCAAGAGCTTGAAGCTTTCGAAGGAGACCTCAGCGGTGGGTATAAGACCCCCGAACTTGTAGCTCACTCCCCAAAGCAACCAGAAATAGGAACCAGGAAAGGATATTCAGGCTATCCTCTTGGAACCTTGACGAAATATGGACGGAATCAGGAAAACCAAAGGTGAAAAGGCCGATTCGCCCAATGGACAAGTGAGGCTTCCGTGCGGTTTCCCTTCCAGCGAAAAGGAACCGAGCCTCAGAGAAAGACGAGCGAGTCAATAGCAGTGCCAAGAAAGAAACGTCTCGTTGACATCCAACGAGTTGACTCAATGTATAACGGACTGAAGCCCGGGTAAACAAATTATAACCCACCCAGAAATTAAAACAGCTTGGAATTGGAGGAGCGAGCAGTTGACTTTTGGACAAAACGTCATCTTATTGTTCACAATTGAGGGAAACCGCGCTCATTGCATTTGGTTTGGTTGCGCTTTGAACATGTCAAGGCACAACCCCACGGCAAATGACAATCTGCCACAAGCCTTCATTTGTGTGGCCACCTGTTCTTCAGCAAAAAAGAAACACACCTTTCCAGCAGTGATTCCCTTTAAAGCCAACACGGGACAATTAACAACATATTCTGAAACACGTGTGGACGTACCTCCCAATTCCAACAACTGGTGAATTCCACATTTTTTTTGCGGTCAGTTCTTTCGGGTTCAGGCGACTGGAAAGAGAAAATTTCACACCCGCCCCAACCCACGAGCAGCTGCATTGGGTACACCTGGCTTCCGCTTGAGCGCCGCGAGCTGAGCGCCGCGCGTTGCGCACGAGGCCCTGGGCCCCCTTCCAAGTCTTGATGCGGGCGCCGTGGACCTGGCGAGCTCGCGGCGCGGGAGACCAAGAACGAAGCCGCCGCCAGGGGCATCGGACTCCCCACGAATCTTCTCCGGAAGAATGAGAACATATGTTGCATGGATTTCCGACCAAAAACACCAACAGGGGTAAGGAACACATATTCCTTGAATGGATTCCCCGCGAATTTTCGCCGGAAGGAACACGTACTATGGATGGCGGCGAAATTCGATTCGCGCACCGCTTTGAAGCCATGGGAAACCAGCACGTTTCTCCGTTTTTGCGGGGAACTCTCACTCCGGGGATTCTTAGGTGCGAAATGGAGTTCGTCCATCCACAGTATTTCCAGTGGTAGATCCCCAACCGAGAAGACCATCAGGGGAAGTTAAACTACATATTCTGAAACGCACATGGAAGCAAAAGGGGCACCGAAGTGCATTTCTGGGGTCATCTGGTCATTTGACACGTGCCTCGGAAGATGGAACAGGTGCCCAGGGGATTTGGCTTGTATAGACCTGCTGAAGGCCACGCGCGAACATTGGTCAATGGGTACCCTTCAAACATCAGGAGAAAAATGCTGGGAACCTGAACCTGGGATTTCACTCGCTTCCTAAACGGTACTTTGGATGAGTGGTTTGGTGGTTATGTTTCAATCCCACAAGCGCCATCCTTCAAATCCCAAGCAATCCAAGACATCAACCTGAGGGGTTACATGGAGCTCCAGCCGACTCCTGTGAGCTCCCTCTCCGAAGCCTATCTGGGCGGGCCCCGAAAGCCAGCAGCTCACCCGTGTCGCAAATCTTCTCCCTCCCGCTGGTGGCAAGAAATCGGCCCAGGTTGTATCCCCAAGAATCACTTTGCATTCCGAAACCCCCCAAACGCACGGAGCCCGCGACCAAAAAAGACCAACATAACTCCGGAGACGAGACCCCACAGCTTGCGGTTGGGAAACAAAACAGACCCTTGAAACAAGAACCTTCGCGGGTGACTTTGTTGCAACCCCCTTTGTGAGGTTGTCTGATGGGCAAATCCCCAAGCGGCAACGACTGTCGCTGCTTGGACCCCGCGATTTGCTCAGTGGCACAACTGCCAGCTACTCATTTCCAACTGCAGACTCCTCGCCCCATGTGGGTCGTTTACAGGTGTGGAGTCGAGGTCATATGCCACTTCTCTGGCAGCACGTGCAGGACAACAAAAACCACGAATCCGCGAATCCCAGACACATGACACAACTTGTCCATCTGAACCCTCCCCATCTTTTGATCAGAAGCTCCGCACCCTATGCCGGAAAATGCCAACGGAGTCCCTGGTATCCCCCCTCCAAGGACCGCAACCGTCTCAGGCTCGGGCGCTCTGGGTCACCGTGAGGTTCCGGAAGCGAACGTTCATCACCACCTGGCCCTGACGCTCCGACAGAAGGCTTGCCAAGCGGGGAAACTCCAGGCGCGGAGGTCCAAATGCCACAAAACCCCCATTGGCTGTGGGTCAAAACCCAGGAAACCCCTGGTGAACATCAAAAAAACAGGTGGCAAATGCATGTTCATCCACGCCAAAAGGGGATCGCCATAGGTTATGCAACCCATGGCCATTTGAATGACGATCTTTCTTTTGGAAAAGAGGGTCTCTGCACATCTCGGGAAGGATTGGAGCATCTCTGCCATTGGTTTCTGGCTTCCCGGATTCAGCCTGGCTTTCCAAATTTCCCGCATGCAGCGACACAGGGTGTCCTCTCACCTCCTGAGATTGGTCAGAACAACTCTAGACCTGGCCCTTTAAGAATCCAACATTCAACTGGGCAAGCAAGTTTCTCATCGACAAAAGAAAGCAACTTGCCATAAGGACCCTTGCAGAACTCCTGGTATCTCCATCTCCTTAGGTCCCTCGTTTTTTTTTTTTGGCAAATTACACGTCCCTATACATATAATACATATTTTGCGTCATAGAACAACATATTGTTGCCTCATACATAAAACAAAACAAACGAATGTATACTTGTTCCAGTATGTCCTTTTTTTTAATTTAAACTAATACTAGATATCATATGTACATATGGGTTTGTATTTTTTTACGGGAGCCGGGCAGGAAGGTTTGAGTACGGGGTATGATTCGCATCATACATAGCTACACCGCGCCTCCGCGCTGCGCTCGCCCAAGCTCCCGATGGACACGCCTGCGTCGTGAGGAAACGGGAGGAAGAGTCAAATGGCCATTTAACTTTCAAATGGACTCAGTGTTTCTTCACATTTCCTTATCTTTCAAGGTGTTTCTTCAAATTTGGGGTCAATCAACCTTGAAATTGCTCAGTGTTGCTTTTAATGTTGACCCCATACGGTGGATGGTTGCGAAATCCATTTCGCACCACATAAGAAACCCTGGAATGTTGATTCCCCCGTAAATACCAAAACAAGGGTGTCTCATGGTTGCTCAGGTGGTGCAGGATTTCGTCCATCCACAGTATCATTAATAAGCCCCTGTTCATGAAATAGGGGGTGTCCCTGGGTCTAGTGGGGAATCAATTTCGGAGTGGACACATTGCGTTGCAGCTTCCCGATAAATCATTGTCAAGTTGTAAACGGGCCCTTACATGATCTTCACAATCAGCTGATAGGGATGTGTTTAAATCTGGCAGTCCAATGGCCACCTCTTGCAATGTGTGTGTGTGTGGTCGCCTCAAAAAAAAAGAGAGTGACACATTTTGAAAGCCAGCTGACACCTTGCAACAGGCATTCAATGTATGTTGTTCTGAACATGAAAGCGTTGAACTCTGTCTCAGTTGCCCATTTGCTTTGGGCGAGTGAGCTTTAAATGGTCATGATCAAGGGGCACGGGCATACCGCGTGCCACAGTGGGGTGGCTTCAGGTGACTCTCGCTGCCACAGCCATCGTGTTCCAACATCCAGAAGCCTGGTTCTCAATTCCGCCAAACGGGGCCCTTCCTATCTTTGTCGAACTTTGCTGATCATTTTGGTGCCAGTGGCATGAAGGCCTCTAGCAAGCGCTGCCTATCACATGGTCCGCTTTCTGGCTTGTGCCATGGTCCAACTGGTTTCCTTGGGCCGTGAGGCATGGCCCCAACTCGACCCTCAGGATGGCTATAACCTACTTCCCCGACGCCAAGGAACATCTGCTCAGATCGAGCGGCTTGGCCAAACAAGTTACACATCTTCTCGTTTGCCACTCACATGTCAAAGTCACCATCAACCAGGACATGTCACCAAACTCGAAAAGTGACTAAAGCAACCAAACCCGATAACCCAACCTTAGAGGAATCTCCTGTTTTAGCCTTTTGGTTTGGACTTCACCGAAACCTGCGACGAGTCCACGTCCGAGTCAACGTCGACGGCTCGCCTTTGCCGCGTCGGAGCTGCAAGTCCTCCCCGTAGATGTCGTGGGAGCCCTGGACCGACTGACCCGACCCCACAAACCGAGCACTGGACCCAGAACCTGCTCTTGGTTGACTTTGGAAGGGGAGCAAAAGATCAAATTCTAGCAGTTAAGTGGTTGGATTTTAACGACTAAACCACTGGCAAAAATGTAAAATCTTTCCGAACAACAACCATGTGTTTACACAAACATGCCAAGAACTCCGAAGACTTCGTTGTCTTGTGTTTGTTTGCAAAAGTGGGGTAGTTTCATGACATGACTGCAACACAAACGCTGATTGTCACAAGCAAAACCTTGAGCGGCGTAGTGCGCCTTAACATCCGTTCGTGTTTCTTAAACGGCAGGAGATGCACGTGTTCCCAGCAACCAACCTGGAGTTGCATGTCTCCAGCGACTAAAATGTCTGAGTCGGCGCTGGCATACATCCTGGCAAAGACCATTTCTGTGGAGGAACAATTGATAGCCATGATATGCAGGTGTATGTACATATATATATATATATTTCTATACACACATAAGACTTTAAGATGTATATCCATCTACTGCCCACTGTTCACTGACGGAGCTGCCTATATGATTCTATATACACACACCAATTCCACGCACTCCCTTTTTGTTGGAGATCCAGTGAGGACTAACCTCACAGGGTCAGCTGGCGCGAGGAAAGCCGGGGGCGATAGCGCGCTCTGGCCTCTTTTACGACGACGTTGTCGTCTCCGCTCTCGATGACCTCAGATCGAAGTGGTCCCGCGTTGCCTTTGAGTCCCCTCTTTGGCAAAATGTGGAGCCGGCCCCCCTGCCCTTGATAGGCCTAGTGTTGTCAACGCACACATTTTGGAAGTTGAGGGACCCCATACAAATCCCAAAAGGCTGCAATTGTTTTGCTCAAAGGAGCAAAAGGCAGATCACAAACTAAGCTGGGGTCAAGCACATGCCTGCCCTTATTGGGATCCGTTTAAAATCTGTCGAAAGGATCGAAAAATGAACCCTGCTCAACATGTAGGCAACCACTTCGTTTTCCTGCCCGGTGGGAATGATCAACAGTGATTTGCTTTTTGGGGTACATTTGAACAGACATGAGAGGTCTCACAATGGCAAACTCCTCCTTTTGACTAGGGGAGCAACATCACACCCAAGAAAACTTTAAAATGGTGGTTGTCCTCTTGGCTTCACTCTAAAAGGAAAAGGGGCATCCTCAAAAAACAACACGCTCAACTCATGGTTCATTGCACATTTTTGTCCATTCCTCCCATCCAGCACGTGGCGCTTGTGGCGCATGTAATCCAATATGGCGAGGACCTTTGGGTCGCCTCAACAGCCAAAGGGATCTGGGCATGCGAAAGGCACGCATGCCAACGCCCGGAGCACCGCATGGTCATGGGATGGGTTTCGGGCACGATTCTCATGGGTATCACGGAAAATGGGGCAAGCTGAAACTCAAACGTTCAGAACCCATGAATTTCAGGATGCCAATGAGAATGAGTTTCAGGATGTTTCAGGTGATGCAGAAATGGGGCAACCTGAAACTCCCGGAAACCCTCAGATTGCAGAGTCCGAGCCCATGGGGGGGGGTCTTTGGCAAGCGACCCTACTCAAAGCACTCACGGGGAATCCATGGCAGGAGGTGCCCTTCCACTTGGAAGCAAACCAAAAGCCCCGTCCGACACCTTTACCCGGATCCAAATACCATTCTAGTCGGCAATCAGCCATTTTCCTAGAAAAAACAATGAGAACCTGCTTGATAGGGTTAGGCGCATTGTGGACGAGGTTGTCGGAATGGATGAACCGCTACGAATCTTGATTGACCCACCTGGCGCGAGCGAGTTTGGTCCATGTAGCAAACAACCTCAAGCTTTCTCTCCCCCATTCACAATTTGCAGAGCCAGTGAACCACAAAGAAACAACACAGATATGGGTGTGGCTCAAAATTCAACAGGAGGGGTTACGCAGGTTTTGGTCCATGGTTCCACTTTCCAGGGGTCCATTTTGGTACCGGTTTGTGGAGCCACAGCCATATTGTTCCACAGGCTTGGCGCCCTGAGAAGCTCCGGTCTTC